>JAODAL010046112.1:0-31266 GCA_025379985.1 Phyllomedusa bahiana | reverse complement strand
GGTGAAATAGCCCCGGGCCCGGGGGGGGTTTGTTAGGCGGGTTTTTAAAAGGGGGTTGTATAAGCGGGGCCCAAAGGGGGCCCTGTATTGGCCCAGGTTGGGGCTGTATAGGCAGGTAGGGGGGTGGTATAGAGGCTGGGGGTTTGAAATGGGCCAGGCTTGGGGGTTTTAAAAGGGGGGGGCCCTTGGGGGGTTAAAAAAGGCAGGTTTAGAGGGTTTTATAGGGGGCAAGGGGGGTTTTATAGGCGGGCCCCAAGGGGGTGAAAAAGGCGGGCTAGGGGGAGAAAATAGGAAAGGCTTGGGGGGTTTTATAGGCAGGTTTAGGGGGAAATTACAGGGATGGCCTTTAGGGGGTTTTAAAGGGCAGGCTGGGGGGTAAAAAAGGAAAGGTTTTAGGGGGGTTGTTGGGAAGGCGGGGCCATGGGGCGGGGCCTGTATAGAAAGGCTTAAAGGGGGTGAAAGGGGAGGCTAGGGGGTGTTATCCCGGGCCCTTGGGGGGTGAAATAGGCCGGGTTTTAGGGGGGTGTAAAAGGAGGCTTGGGGTGTATAGGCAGGCGGGTTAATTCCCGGGCCCTTTGTAAAAGGCCCAGGCTAAAGGGGGCTGTATCGGGGGGAAAAGGCTTAGGGGGGCAAATGGGCAGGCTGGGGGTTTGTATGGCGGGCCCTTTAAAGGGGGTAAAGGGCCGGGTTTGGGGGGTGAAAATAGGAAGGCTAAAAAAGGGTGTATAGGCGGGGCTTAAGGGGCTTTTAATGGGCCCAGGTTTGGGGGGGTTTAAGGCAGGTTTTAGGGGTGTTTGGCAGGTTTAGGGGGGTATGGGAAAGGCTAGGGGGTAAAGGGCCCAGGTTTTAAGGGGGCTTATAGGGGGCCCCCTTAAGGGGGGTTATACCAAGGCGGGGGTTTAAAAAAAGGGGTTAGGGGGAAAAAAGGGCGCGGGGGGTTATAGGAAGGCTAGGGGGCTATATAGGCAGGCTTAGAGGGTGGTATAATGCGAGGGCTCTAGGGGGAGCTGTTTTATAAGCAGCCTTAGAGGGGCTGTATAGGCAGGCTAGGGGGTGTATAAGGCGGCTTAGGGGGCTGTATAAGGCAGTCTTTAGGAGCTGTATAGCAGGTCTTTAGGGGTAATATGCCAGGTTTTATAGTTGGTGTGTACAGGGAGGCTTAGGGGGCTGTAAAGTCAGGCTGTGGGGGAGTATAGGAGGCTTAAGGGGGTTTGGTATATGCAGGCTAGGGGGCTATATAGGCCCATGCCTTTAGGGGGTGTATAGTAGTACAGGCTGGGGGGGTGTATCGGCAGTCCTTAGAGGGTGTATAGGCAAGGCTGTAGGTGGGCTGTATAGGCAGGCTTAGGGGCTGTATAGGCCCAGGCTAGGGGGTGGGTATAGGCAATGGGCTATGGGTATACAGGCAGGCTTAAAAGTGTGTTTGTAAGGGCCAGGATAAGGGGGCGTATAGGCAAAGGAGCTAGGGGGCTGTAATAGACAGGCTAAGGGGGCTGTATAGGCAGGGGGCCTAGGGGGTCTTTAATAGCAGGTCCTCTTAAGGGGGTGTAATGGTCAGGCAATAAGGTGGTGTATAGGCCAGGCTAGGGGTATAAATACCAGCAGGCCTAAGGGGGTGTAATATGCAGGATAGGGGCTGTATAGGCAGGCTAGGGAGTGGTTAATATGGCAGGCTAGGGGAGTGTAAATAATGCCAGCTAGGGGTGTATAGGCAGCTAGGGTGGTGTACAAGGGAGGCTTGAGGAGGGGCTGTATATGACAGCTGGGGGGTGTATCGGCAGGCCCTTAGTGTGGGTGTAGAAGGCAAGGCTGGGGGGCTGTATAGGTAGGCTTAGGTGTAATAGTCCCAGGCTGGGGTTGGTAATTATGCAGGTGTCTCTGGGGTATAAAAAATAAGCAGGCTAAGTGGGCTGTAATAGGAGAGGCATTTTGGGGCTGTTAATCGGCAGGCTAAAGGGGTGTATAGGCAGGCTAGGTGGTGTAATGGGCCCAGCGCTTAGGGGGTATACAAGGCGCAAAAGCCTTAGGGGGAGTATAGGCAGGCTAGGGGGTGTATTTGCAGGCATAGGGGGCTGTATAGGCAGGCTTTGGAGCTGTATAGGCATGCTTACGGGCTGTATAGGCAGGCTTAGGGGGTGTATAGGCAGGCCTAGGGGGGGTTAATACAGGCAAGGCTTTGAGGGGGTGTATAGCAGTGGCCCTAGGGGGTATACATGCAGGCTTAGGGTAGGGGGTGTAATAGGCAAGGCCTAATTGCTGTATAGTCCAGGCTAGGGGCTGTATACGGCAGGCTAGGGCTGTAACCGTAGGCCTTAGGGGCTGTAAATAGTCAGGCTGGGGGTGTTTTATGCAGCTTAGGAGGGTGTATATAGGTAGGCTTAGGGGGTGTAAAAGGCAGGCTAGGTGGGTATACAGCAGGCTTAGGGGGGTGGTATAGAGCAGATTCCTAGGGGGCTGTATAAGCAGACTAAGGGGCTGTAAACAAGGGAGGCTTTAGGGGGCTGTATAGTCCAGGCTGGAGGGGTGTTTATAAGCAGGCTTAGGGGTTGTATAGTAAAGGATGGGGGGTGGGTAATAGGCAGGCTTAGAGGTGGTATAGTCAGGCTAGGGGAGCTGTATAAGGCAGGGCTAGGAGGCTGTATATAGGCATGTCCTTTTAGGGGGTGGTATAACGGCAGTCTTAGGGGGTGTATAGGCAGGCTAGGGGTATACAGGCAGGCTTAGGGGGTGGGGGGGGGGGGGGGGGGGGGGGGGGGGTGGTTGTATTAGGCAGGATTAGGGGCCTTGTAATAGCAGTGCAAGGGGTGTATATGCACAGGCCTAAGGGATGTATAGGCCCAGGCTAAGGGGTGTATAGGCAGGCTTAGTGGGTGAAGAGAGGGCCAGGCTGGGGGGCTGTATAAGGCAGGCCTATTGGGGTGTAATTGGTCAGCTGGGGGTGTATAGTCCAGGCTGTGGGGTGGTATATGCAAGGCTTTAGGGGAGTATAAGCAGGCTAATGGGGGCTGTATAGGCCAGTCTTTTGGGGCTGTAATTGCAGGCTAGGGGGGTGTATTGGCAGGCTAGGGGGTGTATAGATAGGCTTAGAGGTATACAGGCAGGCTTAGTGTGGGTGTAATAGGCAGGCTAGAGGTGGTGTAATAGGCAAGTCCTAAGGGGGTGTATAGGCAGGCTAGGGGGGCCTTGTAATAGGGCAAGTCTTAGGTGGCAGTATAATGGGCAGGCTTTAGGGCTGTAATAGGCAAGCTAGGGTATACCAGGCAAGGCTTTTAAGGGGGTGGAATAGGCAGGCTAGGGGGCTGTATAGGCAGGCTAGTGGGCTGTACAGGGAGGCTTTAGGGGTGGTCCTAGTTCAGTGCTGGGGTATGTAATAGGAGCAGGCTTAGGGGGTGTATAAGTCAGGCACACACGGGGGTGTATAGGCCAGGCTTATAGGTTGGGTAAATAGGCCAGGCTTAGGGGCTTGTAATTAGGCAGCCTAGGGGTGGTTGTATAGGCCGGCTTAGGGGCCTTGTTATAGGCAGGCCTTAGGGGGTGTAATAGGCAAGTGGCCCTAGGTTATAACAGGCAGACTTAGGGGTGTAAAAATAGGCAGATAGGGGCAGTATAGGCAGGCTAGGGGTGCCCGTATAGGGAGGCTAGGGGGCCTGTATAGGCAGGCTTCGGGGGGGTGTATAGGCAGGCTTAGGGGTGTATAAGGCAGCTAGGGGTATACAGGCAGGCTTTAGGGCTGTATAGGCAGGCTAGGGTGGGTATAGGCGGCTTTAGGTGGCCCTGTAAATAGGCAGGCTTTAGGAAAGCTGTATAGGCAAGGCTTAGAGGGGTGTATAGGCAGGTTTAAGGGGGAGTATAGGCAGACTTTAGGGGGTGTAAAACGTCAGGCTTAGGGGGTAAACAGCAGGCTTAGGGGCTGTAATAGCAGGCTGGCGGGTTGAATAGGCCAGGCCTGGGGGGTGGGGTATGGGCAAGGCTTAGGGGTGTGTAATAGGCAGGCCTTAGAGGGCTCTATAAGGACAGGCCTAGGGGGTGTAAGTAGGCAAGGCTAGGGGGTGTATAGAAACAGGCCTTTAGGGGGTATATATGGCAGGCTAGGGGGGTGTATAGGGGGCAGGCTATGGGGTGTAATAGGCCAATGGCTTAGGGGTGGTAATAATGCAGGCCTAGGGGGTGTATAGCAGGCTTAGGGGGATGTTAGGCCATGCTTAGGGGGGGTACAGGGAGGCTAGGGGGCTGTATAGTCAGGTTGGGGGTGTAATAGGCCCGAGGGCGTAGGGGGTGTGTAATAGGCGTCCTAGGAAGGGGGCTGTAAAAGCCCAGGCTTAGGGGGTGTATAGTCAGGCTGGGGGGTGTATAGGCCAGGCTTAGTGGGCTTGTATATGGCCAGGCTTTAGGGGGCTGTTATAGGCAGGCTAGGGGGGTGTATAGGCAGGCTATTGGGTGTAAATGGCATGCTAGGGAAGTGTATAGGCAGGCTAGGGGGTGTGTAGGCAGGCTAGGGCGTGTATAGGTAGGCTTAGGGGGTATACAGGCAGGCTTAGAGGGCGTATAAGCAGGCAGAGGGGCTTAATAGTGCAGGGCTTGAGGGGGCTGTATAGGCAGGATTAGGGGCTGTATAAGAGGCCTAGGGGGTTATGTATAGTCAGGCAAGGGAGTTGGTATAGTCAGGCTTAGTGGGGTGTATATGGCAGGTTTAAGGGGGGTGTTACAGGGAGGCTTTAGGTGGTGTAATAGTCCCAGGCTGGGGGGTTGGTAAAGGCCAGGCTTAGGGGGTGGGTGTAATAGGGCCAGGCTATGGGGCTGTATAGGCAGGCTTTAGAAGGGGGTTGTATAGTCAGGCTGGGGTGTGTTTAATAGGCAGGCAAGGGTAAATCAGGCAGGCTTAAGGGGGTGTATATGGCAGGATAGGGTCTTGAAAGGCAGGCTAGGGGGCTGTATAGGCGGCTAGGGGGCCCTGTATAGGCATGCTTAGGGGGTGTATAGGCAGGCATAGGGGGTATAAAGGCAAAGCTATGGGAGTAAACAGGCAGCTTTTAGGGGGTGTTATAAGGCAATGATAGGGGCTGTAATTATGCCAGGCTAGGGGGTGTATATGCAGCATGTGGCTAGGGAGTGGTCAAAGGCAGGCTTTAGGGGGTGTATAGCAGGCCTTAGGGGGGTGTACAGGGAAGGCTTAGGGCTTGTATAGTCAGGCTTTCGGGTGTATAGGCCAGGCTTTAGGGGGTATCGAGGGCAGGCTGCGTGGCCTGTAAATAGCAGGCTTAGGGGGGTGGTATAGTCCAGGCTGGGGGTGTATAGTCCAGGCTGGGGTGTATATGCAGGCTTAGGAGGGGGTTGGTATAATCAGGCTAATGGGGCTGTAATAGAGCAGCTTTGGGGCTGTATAGGGTCCAGACTAGGGGTTGAGTATAGGCAGGCTAGGGGGTGTTATAGGCAGGCTAAGGGGGGTGTATAGGCAGGCTTAATGAGTGGGTGTAATAGGCCCTGGGGCTAGAGGGTTGTAATAGGCAGGCTTATGGGGGCTTGTATGGGCAGGCTTAGTGGCTCGTATAGGCAGGCTTTAGGTGGGGTGGTATAGGCAGGCTAGGGGTGTATAAAAGGCAGGCCTAAGGTGGTTAAACAGCAGGCTTAGGGGGTGGGTATAGGCAGGATAGGGGGGTATACAGGCAGCTTAGGGGGTGGTATAAGGCCAGGTCTAATGGCCTAATATCGGCAAGGCTAGGGGCCTGTATAAGGCAGGCCCTAAGGGGCTGTAAAACAGGGAGTGGCTTAGGGGCTGTAAAGTCCAGGCGGGTGGGTTTATATGGCAGCTTAGGGGTTAGTATAGGTCGGCTTTGGGGGGTGTATAGGCAGGCTAGGGAGTATACAGGCAGGCTTAGGGGGTGGTAAAGGCCAAGGCTATGGGGCTGATAAGGCAGGCTAGTGGGCTGTTAATATGGCAGGCTAGGGGCTGGTACATGGAGGCCTTAGGGGCTGTATATCAGGCTTTGGAGGGTGTATAAGCAGGCTTGAGGGGGTGTTATAGTACAGCTGGGTGGTGTATAGGCCAGGCTTAGAGGTGTATGAGGCCAGGCTAGGGGGCTGTAAAGGCAAGGCTTTAGGGGCTGTATAGGCAGGCCTAGGGGTGTTAATAGGCGGCCTTTAGGGAGCTGTATAGCAGGCCATAGGGGGCTGTAAAGGCAGGATAGGGGGGGCTGTATAGGCAGGCTTAGGGGGTGTAATAGGCAGGCTTAGGGGGGTGTATAGGCAAGGCTAGGTGGTATACAGGCAGGCTTAGGAGTTGTATAGGCAGGCTTAAGGGGGGTGTATAGCCGGCTTAGGGCTGTATAGGTAGGCTTTTAGGGGTTGTATAGTCCAGCTAGGGGTATTATTACAGGCAGGCTAGGGGTTGCCCTAGGCCAAGGATTGGGGCTGTATAGGCAGCTAGGGGGGCTTGTAATAGGCAGGCTTAGGGGGTTGTAAGTACAGGCTTTATGGGGTGTACAGGGAGGCTTTAGTGTCTGTATAGTCAAGGCTGGGGGGTGTATAATTCAGGGGGTGCCCCCCCCCCACCCCCCCCCCTTTTTTTTTTGGGGGGGGGGGTATAGCCAGGCTTAGGGGGTATATAAGCAGGCTATGGGGCTGTATAGGCAGGCTTTGGGGCTGTATAGGCAGGCTAGGGGGTGTATAGGCAGGCTAGGGGGTGTATAGGCAGGCTTAGGGGGATACAGGCAGCTGAGGGGCTGTATAGGGCAGGCTTAGGGGGTGGTATAGGCAGGCTAGGGGGGTAAAAGACAGGCAGGCTTAGGGGGGTGTTATAGGCCAGCTAATGAGGCCTGTATAGGCAGGCTAGGGGGCTGTACAGGGAGGCTTAGGGGCTGTATAGTCAGGCTGGGGGGTGTATAAGCAGGCTTAGGGGGTGTATAGGTAGGCTTAGGGGGTGTATAGGCAGGATAGGGGCTGTATAGGCAGGCTAGGGGGCTGTATAGGCAGGCTTAGGGGGTGTATAGGCAGGCTTAGGGGGTGTACAGGGAGGCTTAGGGGCTGTATAGTCAGGCTGGGGGGTGTATATTCAGGCTGGGGGGTGTATATGCAGGCTTAAGGGGGTGGTAATAAGCAGGCTATGGGGGCTTAAAATGCAAAGCTTTTGGGGCTTGTATAGGCATGCTAGGGGGTGTAAAAAAAAAATAAAAAAAAGAAGATTAAAAAAATAGGCAGGCTAGGGGTAGGGGGTGTATAGGCCAGGCTTCAGGGGGGGTAATAACAGGTGCAGGCTTAGGGGTGTGTAATAGGGCAGGCAAGGGGGCTGTATTGGCAGGATCGGGGCTGTATATGCAGGCAAGGGGGTGTATATGCAGGCTAAAGGGGGTATACAGGCTTGGCTTTAGGGGGTGTAATAGGCAGGCCTAATGCTGTATAGTAGGCAGGCTAGGGGCTTATACAGGGGAGTGCTTAGGGGGCTGTATAGTTCAGGCTGGGGGGTGTATAAGCAGGCTAAGGGGGATGTGTATAAGGCAGCTTAGAGGTGGGCGTATAGTCACCAGGCTGGGGGTGGGGGGGTGATATAGGGCAGGCTTAGGGGGTGTATAGGCAAGGCTAGGGGCTGTATAGGCAGGCTTTATGGTCTGTATAGGCCCAGGCATGGGGTGTAATAGGCGGCTTAGTGGCTGTAATAGAGGCAGGCTTTAGAGGGGGTGTTATAAGGCCAGGCAGGGGTATACAGACCAGGGCTTAGAGGGGGTGTATAGGGCAGGCTAGGGGTTGGTATAGGCAGGCTAGGGCGGCTTGTATACGCAGGCTTTAGGGGGTGTTAGGCAGGCTTAGTGGGGTGTAAAGGCAAGACTAGGGGTATACAACAGGGCAGGCCTTAGGGGGTGTATAGTAAAAGGCTAGGGGCTTGTAAAGGCAGCTTAGAGGGTGTAATAGGCAGGCTAGGGGGCTGTATAGTCGGCTTAGGGGCTGTATAGGCAGGCTAAATGGGGTGTAGAGGCAGGCTAGGGGGTAATTCAGGCAGGCTTAGAGGGGGCTGTATAGCCAGGCTAGGGGGCTGTTATAGGGCAGGCTAGGGGCTGTAATAAGGCCAGGAGCTAGGGTGCTGGTACAGGGAGGCTAGGGGCTGATAGTCAGGCTGGGGGTGTATAAGCAGGCTTAGGGGGTGTATAGTCAGGCTGGGGGGTGTATAGGCAGGCTTAGAGGGTGTATAGGCAGGCTAGGGGGCTGTATAGGCAGGCTTAGAGGGTGTATAGGCAGGCTAGGGGGCTGTATAGGCAGGCTTAGGGGCTGTATAGGCAGGCTAGGGGGTGTATAGGCGGCTTAGGGGCTGTATAGGCAGGCTTAGGGGGTGTATAGGCAGGCTAGGGGTATACAGGCAGGCTTAGGGGGTGTATAGGCAGGATAGGGGCTGTATAGGCAGGCTAGGGGGCTGTATAGGCAGGCTTAGGGGGTGTATAGGCAGGCTAGGGGGCTGTATAGGCAGGCTAGGGGGCTGTATAGGCAGGCTTAGGGGGTGTACAGGGAGGCTTAGGGGCTGTATAGTCAGGCTGGGGGGTGTATATTGGGGGTGTATATGCAGGCTTAGGGGGTGTATAAGCAGGCTATGGGGCTGTATAGGCAGGCTTAGGGGCTGTATAGGCAGGCTAGAGGATGTATAGGCAGGCTAGGGGGTGTATAGGCAGGCTAGGGGGTGTATAGGCAGGCTTAGGGGGTGTATAGGCAGGCTAGGGGGCTGTATAGGCAGGCTTAGGGGGTGTATAGGCAGGCTTAGGGGGTGTATAGGCAGGCTAGGGGGTATACAGGCAGGCTTAGGGGGTGTATAGGCAGGCTAATGGCTGTATAGGCAGGCTAGGGGCTGTATAGGCAGGCTAGGGGCTGTACAGGGAGGCTTAGGGGCTGTATAGTCAGGCTGGGGGGTGTATAGGCAGGCTTAGGGGGTGTATAGGCAGGCTTAGGGGGTGTATAGGCAGGCTTAGGGGTATACAGGCAGGCTAAGGGGCAGGTAAAATAATAAATAGTTTACTTACCTCGGTCCACGCTCCCCCGATGCGCCACTCGCTCCACTCTGCTACTTTCCCTGCAGCGCGCGCCCACGTGATCATAGAGCGCCGGCAGGGGAAGGAGCAGAGTGGAGCGATCGTCGCTCTGTTCTGCTACCTCCGGGTAGCGCTGCCTCTAAACACTCGGGCCGGAGGGCCCGGGCATTCAGAGGCAGTATGCGCCGGGCCCCTCAGCTCCCTGCCCGCAGCAGTGAACTGTAAAGTTCACTGCCGGCGGGCACAGGAGCAGCATTACCGGGGTAGCGGAAGCAGTAGCAGCTGCCCCGGGGCGTGGGCCCCCCTGAGCGCACGGGCCCCGGAGCAACTGCTAGGTTTGCTACCCTGGTAGTTACGCCCCTGCTCCTGAGTCATCATCATCATTCTGTGTGAGCAGTGAGAGAGAGTGGATGTCACAGCTCTGCAGACCTCCTGCAATGGTCAGTTCTCATGCCTGGAGAGCTATCACCTCCCTCCCGGGCTCCAATTCTTGTAACCAAAACACCTGTATTGGTGTAAGCAGTTATACATACAGCCTGAACTGATTAAACAAATGTGAGAAATGCACATGTATTAGTGTATAAGGCTGTGTTATATGAGCGGAGCAGTGTATAAGGGTGTGTTATATGGATGGGGGGGGAGAAGAGTGTATTGTTATATGGATGTGTTATATCTGGCAGATAAAGAGACAGAGTAATTGCCCAGATCCTTCACATAAAGCTGTCAATGTGAGAGAAGCAGAGAGGAGCTTAGGCAGCCTCACACAGCTCAGAGGGGAGTGAGAGGAAGACAATGAGAACACAGTGCAATAAATATATTGTGAGAATAACATATTTCGTTAATGACAAGATAACAGATCTATGATTACCGTGAGTTGGGTGTTGTGAGATGACAGTCCTTATCAATATTAATAAAATCCTGGCTGATCATGTTAACGCATCTAGGTTCACCAAAAATCTTATTACTTTAAAGCAGGACTCACAACAACTTCTTATAACACAAAATGGAGATTTATTTTACATTCCTCAAAGACTTATAACATTTCAAGTTACAGAAACATAAAAATACATAACAAAATATGCATTTATATTACCCTTTTGAGTGTATGTGTGTGGGATGTAGGATAGGAACCCTTCCTTCATTCAGGAACCAAAAATAAGCCACATGGCTGCCTCCACCACATTGTTCGACCTTCTTCAAGGCTTGTTGGCTCCTCCCCCGGGTTCCACACCTTGGCCTTCCCATACCTCCATCTTATATGCATTTCTCCTCGTGGGTGTAACTCTAAATTGGCTGATGCAGTGTTAGAATACCATTTGTGGAACACAGTTAAATATACCAGGCTCAGCCCCTTACTCAATTCCACCTTATCAATGTCATTGGCTAATAACTACCTAACCAGTTCTAACTAGTCTTTAAACCCACCTACTAGCTCCCAGAATAGCAGTGCAAGCAAGTTTATTTATACCTATGAATGCATGTGTGCGCAAGTGTTGTATTTTAACCCTGTGTGTATCAGAAATTAATTGTTTATTGATCGTATTATAATTGCTGTCCAATAACCTTTTTACACACAGACATAGACTGCCAGCACCATTCAGAGCTCAGGCAACCTCACACAGTTTAGAGGGGAGTGAGCACAGAGAGAGCAGGGCAGCCAATTACAGCACAGGGGGCGTGTTCCAGACAAGGGGTGTGTCCCACCCAGAGGGTTGAACTAAATATCAGGCAGTCAATCACAGAAAAGGGGGCTTGGCTCGACCCCAGGCTGCAGTTTTAAGTGTAGAATACACAGATTAGGTAACAACTGCTATACTCAATGATTTAGGTAATACAAATCAATTGCAAAAGTGCATATTTTTACTGTCACCATCATTACAGATATAATGTTTGTAGCGAGAAAATCCCTTTAATTTCCACTCAAGAATTTTGGATTATTTAGTAAAAGCAGCAAATATAAGAATGTTGCACTATTGGCATATTTCTACATTTAAGAAAATATTGGAGATCCTGCTCTCAGTATCTCCTCTTGTTAGGTAAATATGTAAGTAAACAGTTTCCCATTACCCTGTAGACCAAAACTCTAGCTACAAAATCAGATTTTTACTGATTCTCAAAGCTGCTTCGGCAAATGTCACTTCTGAGACAGTTTCAGAACATATGTATTAGTTAGTACATCTAACTAGAGGTTTGGACAACACAGTCATGAGACAGTAAGTTTGTGCAACCTATCCAAGGGATAAATCCAGGAATCTAGTGATGGGGATAAAGAGGTAAATGTCTTACTTGGGTCTTGGTGGCTTGGGGAAGGGCAAACGCCCCTCTATAAGTTGAGAAGACCCCAGTATAATAAATGTCACATGGTTACACCTCTGGAAAAACAGTTATAATCTGCAGGTGGTCCACAGTTGTTTTTTGTCAAACCTCCTAGACTGTGTGCTGCTGTGAATGGTCCCTGTAATATGTCCTGACCTCGGCCCACTAAGTAATCTTTTCTTTCTAGTTGGCTAATCCAACCCTGCTAACATCCAGTTTCTCAGTAACATCATTATGTCTTTTGATTTCACAAAGTCTTTTTTTGTATATTTTGTGGACAGCGATGCGGCCATGTAAGAAAGACAGCTGCGCCCATGGTGACTGTGTTCTGAAGAAGTATGCTCTGTATTACACGTGTCGGTGTCACTATCCATATCATGGATTAACATGCAGTGCAGGTATGTGGAATACAGAGAAAGGTAGTAACAGGTGTGTAAATGGATAATGCAGAGAATTTAGTTGCTTCATAGTTTTCAAGATCTCTGCTTGCTGTCAGTGAATGGAAACTCTTACGGTGCGTTCACACGGCAATGACAAAATATCGGTTGAATTTTCAGACTGGTATTTTGTAGGGTTTTTTTGCACATAAGGGGACAGCAGTTTGCGGATTCAAGCCGTCCCCCTTCACATAAAACTGTTCATGTTCTGCCCAAAAACTGGGGTGTTTTTATTTATAAAAAACCATCTGGCAGAAATCCACGCAGTATTTAATTCTATGTTAAAGGTTGAGAGTCGGTTTACAGGCAGTTTTCAAATTCAAAAACCATCTGTAAATCCGACTGAAAACCCCTGCCGTGGGGACGGACGCAGAAACTTCACTATGAGCCAAACAAACCTAAACAGAAGACACCTTTAACCTATTTCTGACATATGATGTATAGGTACCCTCTAATTTTTTAAATGGAGTATGGAGCAAGTCCAGGAGCTAGGTCCTCTCAATACTGAGCAGGTGCTAGTTGTTACTTACAGTAGACACATGCCTTCAGCCACTCATTTTCCACCTGATGAACTACTTATCCTGTAGGCAGCTAGCTGATTAAACAGGAGGACACCCCCTCCATCGTCCATTCGACCCCTACCTTCCTATTAATGGAAGGTAGTGTATTATTGGTACACTATTCTGCAGTATATTAGTATCACAGTTTACTATTCCAGAAATCCCACCCCATAGTGGTCAATATGGGGAGTAAATATATAAGTTAAACAAATAATAAAAGTTTAAAAAATGTAGAGAAATACAAAAAAAAATGTTACAAATTTAAAAATAATAAGGGGCCGTTTACATAGCACAGGACAAATACCGGTTGGTTTATCCAACCGGTATTTGTCCTGTTTTCGTGCCATGCACACGGCCGCAGGGGGTGACTTTTCTCCGCGGTTAGCGGAGAAAAGCCCTCCCCTTCACAAAGACATGTTCATATTCCATCCGAAAACCGGACGGAAGAATGAACATGCTCTATGTTTTTCAGACCACCGGTGGTCTCAAAAACCGGCGGGTGGAAAACCCGTGCAGTAGGGACCGCTGCACGGACTTTCCATTAAGGTCCGTGATAAAGTTTGTCCGCCGGTTTGCAGCCGGTTTTCAAAACCGAAAACCGGCTGAAAAACCATGCCGTGGGGACATGGCCTAATAGAATTAAACATCATTGATATCGCCACATTTGTAAAAGTCCGATCTATTAAAATCTAACAATTTTTATATTACATTGTAAGTAAGTAAAAATCAATAAAGAAATGCATTTATAAAAAGTCTTCAATTATTTGTCCCTACGTGTTAAGAGCTAATCATTGTAGTGAGAAATCCTTTAAATGATACCATTGAAATACAAGTTGCCCAAGAAAAAAAAAAGTCCTCACACAGCTAACTAGACAGTAAAAAAAAAAACTATAGCTTTTGAAATGCAAATTTGAAAAAAATGAACATCAACAAAAATTGGTGTGCCAGGAACAGAATAAAAACACCAGACATGTCACAGTGAAAAGATCAGATGTCATAAGGGGCTTAACAAGGTTGGGTGCTTTGTTCTTCTTGCAGTCCATCCCGTTTGCACCCACAACCCTTGTAGGAATGGAGGATCCTGCCTACCAAAACCTCTTAACAAGTTTGTCTGTGTCTGTCCAAAGGGCTTCAGAGGGAAGTTCTGTGAGATCGGTAAGTCGTTTATCCAGCATTGGACACTTTTGGTCAATAGGACGATAAGAAGTTCTAATAGTTGCTGTGACGTAAGGCAATGGTATGAAGCCATTTTTAAAATGACATCATAGATTTGTATTATCAGTAATTGCTTTAACTAAAGATGTTATCGATTACAGCATAGCAGGGGTTGTAGTTTCAGACCAGCTGGAGAGCCACAGGTTAAAGTTACAGTCTAAAAGTTCAATTCCCCTTTGAGTCAACATTCCCTCCAGAAGCCTGAACGATGACTTACTTTAACCACAATTACTCATAGACTTCCATGTTCCAAGCATAAGACAAAATTTGAATAAGGATAATAAGTCTGTTCTGTTTGTTAATAATCCCAGGTTCTTTTCCTGCATTGATGTCTCAGGCAGCAGATGCAGTGATTTCTATTAAAGTCCAATAAGGAGGGGAAGTTAGCTTCTTCCTTCTTCATTGATTTCACCACTGCTCAACAATCCTTATTAAACCTTCCTAGGCTATAAATAGGGTGAGGGCTCCGTTCTGTGTGACACATATCAGATGATGCTATAGACAGATATTGCATCAAGCAGATACCTGTACAGTACGAAAGATGGGAGGCAGTAGGGTCTCTCACTTTAACTGACTGACAGGTAGCGCTAAGAGAAGGAGAGGTAGCAGACTTTGGCCGACCAGATGACAAAGAAGTTATTATGTAGGCGTTAACCTCTCTGAATAATAAATGTCAGCTGCTACTTACAGTCTCAGAAACAGATAAACTGTGTCAGGAGTGTCAGGTATCATCTTATGTCTATAGAAGTAACGCAATTATTTGGCCAGACTCGGACTGGCTCACGGGGAGAGCTGCGGAAACCCTCATTGGACCCCGGGCATGGTGGGCCACTGAGAATAGCTGGCCTAGGACTGTCTATCGGGTAGAAAGGCAAAGAAAGGGAGGTAGAAAGCAAGAGTCATGTGCAGTCATGTACAGTAGCTGTAGATTGGTCCCCATGAATCAACTCTATTGGTGGGCCCCAAAAATGAACTTCACTGGTGGGCCATAGGCATCTCAGTCTGACACTGTTTTTGTCTATAAGTCTTCCTCCAAGAGTACAGAATATGTACTGTAGAAGGATGATGTATGCTAGATTAAAGGATTAAAGTATTTTCCTTTAATTTGGTTCAACCTGGTTATTACTCTCTGGTAATTTAGCAGACAGTATTTTGTTTCATCTACATATGAGTTTATTAATCTGCCCCATCAGCATCCAGCGACTGCTACAGGAATGATGGATTTCGATATCGCGGTCATGTCAGCAATACAGAAAATGGGCACCACTGCCTGCCCTGGGACTCCTACCTCCTAGTTAGGGAGAGTGTCAATGCTTATATTCCTGAAATATGGCAGTATGGTATCGGGGAGCACAATTTCTGTAGGTAAGTGCCCACACCAAGCTGAATACCTCATACATGATGGATAATATACTAAACAGTGTAGTGTGTGTGTATGTATGTATATATGTTGAGACCAGACATTTACATACATTATATAAAGAGACACATATGCATGTTTTTCTCATTATCTGACATGAAATCCGAATAAACCTTACCCATTTTAGGTCCATTAATATTACCAAAATTATTTATATTTGCCACATGTCAGAATAATGAGAATTTTTTTAAGGCATTTTTATTACTTTCTGCAAAGTCAAAAATTTACATACTGTACATTTCATTAGTATTTGGTAGCATTGCCCTTAAACTGTAGGACTTGGGTCAAATGTTTTGGATAACCTTTCACAAGCTTCTCACAATAGTTGGTAGGAATTTTGGCCCATTCCTCCTGACAGAACTAGTATAACTGAGTCATTTTCAGCTTTGCCCATCTATTTTCAATAGGACTGAGATCAGGGCTTTGTGATGGCCACTCCAAAACACTGACTTGATTATCCTTAAGCCACTTTGTAACCAGTTTGGCAGTATGCTTTGGGTCATTGTCCATTATCACCCAAGCTTTGACTTCCTGGCTGATGTCTTGAGATGTTGCTTCAGTATTGCCACATAGGGCGACATGTATGATCGGGCTTTTCGCCCGTTTTTTGGCGTATACTGCGCCTCCCGGCCCGAATCCCGCTGTCGGACGCGGGGATTCAGTGTTAGGCGCAGTGTTCGCCACTTTCAGCTGCGCCCTGCATGAAGGGGGGGGCAGTGGGCACGGTGTGGGCGCAGGGTAGGCGTTCCGGGGCGGGACGCGGCGCGCTCGAAAACCCCGAGGCATGTACGATGGCGAGTCGGCAAAGCGAGGCGCAGTGCAGCGCTCGGTAGCTCCAACAGGCAGACCTGGTTTTTTTTGGTTTAAATGCTCCGACAGAGGCGAAGTGAAGCAGGATCGGAACATGCGAGGAAGCAGATAGAAGATCGCGACAGAAATCTCGGCGCTCAGTGCAGCAGGAGTATGATTCCGAAAAAAATCGCCTTTATAAAGGCGGAAAACATTGTCAGAAAAGTAGCCTGAACGTAAAAAATAAACATATCAAAAAAAAATAACTTTCCAAAACTCTAGAACGGCGCAATATCAAGAATTATGATATTGGAAATTGCCGGGAAATACAGTAATTCAAATTCTGAAACCTATTCTCATTGGTCGACAGAAACCGGCCAATCAGAATAGGAGCGACAGTGAACCATTAAAACCTATGGGGAAGGATTGACCAATCAGAATCCATGGCGGGATAATTCAAATATACAGTAAAAAGACAGGAAAAGAGCTGATTGGTTGAGCTAGCGGGGGTTGGCTAGCTCGGCCAATCAGAAAGGAGCGACAAGACCCATTCTGTCTATGGAGAAGTTTAGACCAATCAGAATCCACGGCGGGATAATTCAAAATACAGTAAAAGAGACAGAAAAGACCCCCCCCCCTGATTGGCTGAGCTAGTGGGTGCTTGGCATACCCAGCCAATCAGGCGCGAGCTGTACTTCTCCCATTATAGTCTATGGAGAGATGGGCGCACTGAAATCTCGGCACTCAGCGCCGTGCGGCATGAAGTATTAATCAAAAAATTATTTTTATTAAATTTAAAACATTATCAGATAAAGAGCCGAACCCTTCTTTACAAATAAAGCAGTTAAAAACGCGTTTGTCGCCGAGACGGCGCTACATAGGAATTGCAATAGAGAGAATCGCCGGGAAATACAGTAATTCAAATTGTTAAGCATTCTCATTGGTCGGCATAAACCAGCCAATCAGAATAGGAGCGACAATGTCCCATTATAACCTATGGAGGAGAATTGACCAATCAGAATAGGAGCGACAATGTCCCATTATATCCTATGGAGAAAAATTGACCAATCATATTCAAAGGCGGGACAGTTTAAAATACAGTAAAGATGCAGAAACGAGCTGATTGGTTGAAGCGGCGGGGGCTCGTCCAGCTTAGCCAATCAGAGCGCGAGCTACTTTCTCGAGCGCGAGCTACTTTTCTATGGAGAAAAGAAATTCTGAGCGCGCTCTGTGATTGGCTAAGTTAAAAGAGGCGCCGTTATTTGGACCAATGGGGGAGCGAGCGGCGCTCCTGTGGGTTTTCTAATGCACTCTGAAATAAAACTGTACATGCCGAAATCAAATTATAACACTACAGAAGTTGTCCCGATGTGTATATAAAACGAATAATAATATGGGGGTAACGAAAAAAAAATATTAAATCAAAAAAATCTTGTTTATTTCTTTATTTTCGTTGCACCCATACTATGGATCCTTGGCTAACGAAAATAAAGAAATAAACATGGACATGTATTATTACATGGCAGCCAGGGGTTTTGCTACAGGGGGTGTGGAGATAGAAGTCACTAGCAGTCCTGAAGGAGGTCTAAAATCTTTTCTGCCACATAAGAAGACACTAGTATTGTAAATGATACATAGTATTTATGGCGGGTGGGGGGGCATTTTACTTTTTGCATTGAGGTCCAGGAGCTTCAAGTTCAAGCTCTTATATCTTTGAGTTAAAGGGAACCTGTCACATAGTTTTTGCCCCCCTGGCTGAGGACAGCACAAGCTAGTGACAGATCTGCTGTTTCCAGCGCGTGCCCCTTTTATTCTGTAAGATGCGGGGTTTTTAGAAAATTTTAAAAGGGGAGGGTATGTTCCCTAAAGTTCGGTGTTTCTTGAAGTTTTGGATTCCGGGAAACCCCAGGGAGTTTCTTCCCCTCCCAAGTTGGGTTTGGGTTTTAATAAAAGGGGGAGACACCCATCCCCCCCCTTTCATCCTTCATTCCCGGATTGTGGAGGTCTGATAGGACCCAAATGAGAGGGTATCAATAGGTGGGGGAATAAATAGTGTAGAAACCCCCCTGCCTTGAGATCCCGTTAAAGGGGCCGGGGTGGTTTTAAACGTTTTGATCAAAAAGTGTAAAACGGGAAAAATCAAAAAAAAAAAAAATTTTCATGTATCCAGATAGCAGAAATCCCTTTTTTTAAAAAAAAATTCCTATACCCCCTTTTGGGGTGGGGTGCCAGTTTTAAAAGTGGGCCAGCTGTTTTGGAATTGTTTCTAGCCGTACAGGAAACCCCTTTAAAAATCTTTTGGGCCGACCCACCTAAAGTCTTGCAAAAAATTTTTTGGTCTCCTTTGGGTAACGGGTTAAAAACCAAATTTCTTGTGCAAATTTTAAACCCTTTTTAATTATTCATTTTTAAAACCCCCCTTTTCCCTTTTCCCCTTTGGGCACCAAAGGGAAAGGGTTTGCTGGCAAATCAAGGGCACCAAAATTAAAACCCCTCAGGGAAAAATATTTAAACCGTTTTTTCATTTCCTCTTCCAACACAAAAATTTCCCGGAGGTGCAGAGAAGCCATGGTGCTACTTCCAAGATAAGGATGGGGAGCTGAGATGGGAAGTTTGTAATGTATCTGCATGTCCAGCAGGTAAATATCGCTCCATACGAAATCATAAACTCTCCGTACAACTGGCTGTGCATTTTTTTATGTGCCCTGTTTAAAAAGTTATAGGGGGGGAGGTTCCTCTGCCCCAGGACCCCTTTAAAATTTGGCCATGGAGGGGGGGGTGGGGAAAAAAAGGGAGTTTTTTTGCTATAGGGGATCTTGTCCTGCATTTCACAGACAACTTATTTAGAGGGCATTTGAAAAGGTACCTTTCACATAAACATTTAAATTTTTTGGTAGTTAGTAAAAAAAATAAAACGGTATTGGGCCTTTAAAAGGGGTTATCCCGACGAGAATCCGTCCGTATTGCACTCGGAAAAACAAGACTCCGGGAGTATTGTCGTCGGAATAACCCCATAGTAAATAATGGGGAATGTATTTCCGACGCGAAATACGTGCCACACTTTGTGACACGTATTTGAAATGTAATTCAGGATGGATTTGCATTCACAAATTCGCCCTGAAATCATCCGGGTGAACAGAGCCTTACACCACTACAAGAATAAAATGAATTTATCATTTAAATGAAGTACTTAATAAACAGACATATCCAAGTGCTCTAACAATGAAATCAATGTATTAGTAAATTTTATCCAATAACATTAATGCCAATATATATATTCTCTCCTAAGAAAAAATTCTCCACTATAAAATGTTTTCCAAAGTCCGTGGAAATTACACTAATTTAACATCGAATAAGCCACTGATGATGTTGTCCAGATGTTTTATTAAACATTTTTCATGACAACAATTTTAGATGTATTTGGGCTGCTTTCAACTTTAATGCAATTCAGTATATACAACAAAAGGCAGCACAGCACAGGTGTTGCTGGGACCTGTGGTCCTCCAAGCAGGATTTCTTGCTTAATTATTTATTCTTCTTGACAAATCATTTATTTTAGTAGTGTACTGCTGGAAGTGTAGAACTATAGCACATTACAAGAATTCCGCGCTCCACCATCTTGTCACTTATCACCTATACTGTTTCCTAGTTCCACGTCATAGAGTGACCACCACCCTAAAGCCACCAAAATCCACAACACAACCCACGACCACCGTCAAAGCCAGTGCTCCTTTCAACTCGTGTGGCATCAGAGATCTACCTTTTAACACCCGTGGAAGGATTTTCGGTGGGAAAAGGACTCAGCCAGGCAAGCACCCATGGCTGGCATCACTGCAGTTAAAAAGCCCCTTCGCATCATTCAATCCTGGGCATCTCTGCGGCGGCACTCTAATTGCCGAGTGTTGGATCTTGACGGCTGCACACTGTGTGAAACACATGTAGGTAGCACTAACACAGATCATTGCCATAAGGTAACCCCTAAAAATTGCATAACATAGTTACATCGTTTAAACTGTTGAAAAAAGACAAATGTCCATCAAGTTCACCCAAGGATATATCTATCAAGATTAGAAAAAGATGACTGCTGCTTCAAAAAGCAACTCCACAACTGTGCGCCTGTTGTGTTTGGATCACAGCTCAGTTTCATTCATTTTAGATGGGATAACAGAACCATGAACAGCCGTGGCAGTATTTTTGGAAGCAGGTAGCCATTTGTTTCTAATCTTGGACAACACCTATAAGTTATGACACACCTCTACTTAAAGGGGTTGTCTCACTACAAAGAATAGCTTTCAAAATGTAGGGAACACTAAATGAAGACGTTTTCCAAATATATTGCATTGTTCATCTTTTTTGTTAAGGAGCTACAAATGATTTTATCACCTTCTGTGCTGTCTCTGGTTTCCCAAGTGACCGACCTGTGTACTCCTTATCCTATGCTGTTTGTTCTATCTGATAGCAGGGAGTGAAGTCATCACACAGGTTGCACCAGCAGTGTGAGAGCTTGTGTGTTATCTGATCTTTCAGACAAAAGACTAATTACTAAACTGTTTACATTAGTTTCTCAGGACCTTAGAGAAGGTAATTTAGCTAATCTAAACTAAAACAGAGAAGTCTGAATACACTGAGCTCATATGCTAATTACAGACAGCTTGACCAGGAAGTGACAGAGTAAAGCAGCATTATTTCATTCATGCATCCTTTTAAACTTTGATATGAGACAACCCCTTTAAGAACCCAATTCTTTGATGTTTAAGTATCAGCTGTGTGTTAGTTATATCCATACAAACTTGAAACGGAGAGGCATGAACCGCACATCCTCACACTATATGTTTATCTAATCCTTCTCAGCAAAACTTTATATAAAATATGAACAGGAGGTTCTTAGTATACTTTTTGATCAAAACGTATAGGCCCACTTGCCACGTCACGGCGACCTCTATTAAGTGGGTCCCTACGCTAAATGGGGGTAACACTGCATGGCGGCCACCACCGCAGCAAAAAACACACAGATGAGGGGCACAGCCCAGTGGCCCAACAGCACCACTGCTGCATAGGGACCCACTTTAAAGAGGTCGCCGTGACGTGGCAAGTGGGCACATACGTTTTGATCAAAAAGTATACTAAGAACCTCCTGTTCTTTTTTTTGTAAAAAATTGTGCTGAGAAGCATTAGATCAACGTATAGTAAGGATGTGCGGTCCATGTTTCTCTTTTGCATATGTTTTAGTTATATCCATACCTCCCAACTTTTAGAGATGGTAAAGAGGGACACATCAGGCCCCGCCCATACACATACATGCCAACTTTTTAGATGCCAAAAAGGGACACATTTTCAGGATTGCATTGTATCCAGTGATGAAATATTAAGTTGTTATGTGATATACAGCGAGGAAGCAATCAGATACTTTTAAAGCAAGATAGTCAGTTTATTGATGCAACTCTATTTCCCAAATGAAAAAGAGGTACATTTATAGAGCGAAAAGGGACAAGGGTTAAAAATAGGGACTGTCCCTCCAAAATAGGGACACGAGAGGTATAGTTATACCTGTTTCTGGAAAACCTGAATTACTCCCATTACTTCTCATATAGTAATGCTTTCTTGGGTTTCACAAGGGTAAATCTTTGTTATGTTATATCTGTTCATCCTGACTGCAGTGTCCCTGCTCAGCCAGCCTGCTATAGGTATATCACATTGTGTCTGGTCACTTCCATCTTTTCAAAAGTAAAATCCCTTTAATTTTTATTTTATTTTTTTATAAAGTGTAATTGTTGTACATTACAAGTTTAGTTTCTATTATACATTTAATTTTTCACTATTTCTAAGATCCATGCTTGTAGTCAGAGAATGTAAACATTTTTATTTACATCAAGGGACTGAAACTCATTATGACCTTATACTTTTCACAGCAAATGTCCAGATAATCCTCTGTGAGGGAAACACATCGGAAGCAAAAATCTCTCCACTACTCTGAGAGTTTGAAACAATGTTTCCGTGCAGATAGCTGCAATGGTCTGGAATGGTCTTGACTGGATACAACAGTAGCAAATTCTCAGCTGTTAAAGGGGTTGTCTCACCACTTTGTTTCAGAGCTAAAAGCAGATTCAGATTCATGCATGGTGTATTTTCCTGGTTAGGCTGTGGCTGCTTCTATAGCATATAAACTTGGCATTCACATCTCTTCTAAGGCTATGTATACAAAGCAAATGTTAAATTGCCATCCATAATCCAACATAATTTTAAAATGGCTGTACCACGGTTTTTGCCGCGGGTTTACACAAAAAATATGGTCGGTTTTCGAGTTAAGAAATCCCACAGTAAAAAATCCATGCTGTGTGGACTACAGCACGGGATTTTCTATTGTGGTCTATTGCCACTGGGTTACAGTCGGATTTTTGCAGATTCTAAATACAAGATCTGCTAATAGATCCGATTGTAATCATGTGCTGTGTAGACATAACCTAAAAGCACTGACATGAAAGCAGGAGATGTTATTTATAAGTACAGAGCTCAAAGTAAACAAAAAAGGAGACTAATTACTTGTTTAAGATTACACTCTGCTCTCAAGCTGCTGGCAGCCCTGTCATCATCCTGGCTATCAGATAATACAGAGCAGAGGGAGAAGGGGAGAGCAGAATGGTAACCATAGAATGCTGTGTGCACTCAGCTGATAAAATCTTATCTCCTCAACAAAGCCAGAAAAATAAAGCAATATATTTGGAAAATCTCTTCAGTTAATGTTCCCTACATGTTTTAAGCAAGTCTTTGTAGTGAAACAACCCCTTTAAAACTATTAACCCCTGTTCCCATGACAAATTTCGGTGCAAAAAGCAAACATGTCGGGGCACAGTTATCAAGGCAGTTGCGCATGAAATCTGGCATAATGTGCACCAAAAATAATGTCATATATGGTTTAACACTACATTTATGATGTGTTTCTCAGACAACTTCAGATACTTTTGCGCCTTGTCCAAAAAAGTCACATAATCTCCAAAAAATTGGGAATCTCGCAAGAGAACAGAGAGTGACATTTGACCTGCCCGGGGCTTTTAGTGTTTTAGTGTTTTACAGATAGAGAACTGATAGAGTTTAAGTTTGCCTATGGCAAAATAGTAAATATAGTTGTCCAAAAAAGGGGGCATTACCTTGACAAAATAGCATGGCTTTGTAGGGAAAAGGGACATACTGTCTGCCCGGGGCAAGTCAGATATGAAGTTTTAAATTTTGATTTCTCACATCTGTCTACAAGTGTCATCTGCTGCAGACGGTGTCACAAGGGGGCCTTATTTGTTCTGTGTCCATGTGATTAGGGACGACTGCACAAGTAGTAGGCTTGGGATCCCTTACTGGAGCTAGTACTTTGCTATAGATATAAGGCTTTCCTGTTAATAGGTGGGGTTCCACCAGACTTGATAATAGAAAAGGAGTTGTTCCTTCTTTCAGAAGCAAAAAGGGTTAAATGATGAGGTTAGAAATCAGGTTTTTAAATAGTGTGTATAGAGGTTAAGAGTTATATATAATAAAAGTTACGTTTTAGTGTTTTACAGAGAACTGATAGAGTTTAAGTTTGCCTATGGCAAAATAGTAGATATAGTTGTCCAAAAAAGGGGGCATTACCTTGACAAAATAGCATGGCTTTGTAGGGAAAAGGGGCATAGCTTAACGTTTAACAGCTTGCATCAAAAATGCACCAAGATTTGGGCACAGTTAGTGGCATAAAGTAAGCCAATTTATAAATGGTGTAAGGTTAGGGTAGACAGATTTAACGTGCACCAGATTTATGAGCACTACAATAAATGTGGTGCATTGGAAAACTGTCTATTCTAACTTTACATTGTCAAAGAGTCAGACACTATTGATAAATCTGCCCCATTCTGTACCGCAACCTGCACAGACAAGCATCCCATTATAACCAATGGTAATCTGTGTCGTACATTTAATTCTGAGCAGATTCCATTCAAAATAAACTGACATCACTCATTCCACGTGGAAACTATGTCATAACACAGAACATGGATTAGCCCCCTTAAATGGGGCTAATACTGTATGTGTCCCATTATACCGAGTACTCTGCTGCACAAGAGGTGAAATCTGTGCCAAAACTCCACCTGGATTTCTGCTACGTATGTGTGGCGGATTTTTTCATATGGAAAACCTGCACTTTTAACATACCCCTGGGTCAAGGCGGATTTTCAGTTTATGGATATTAAATAATAATGTTCCCATACATTGACAGCAAGCAGAGATCTTGTTTTTGAAGAATTAGGGCTTGTTCACACGGCGTTTTGGATCCTTTTTACGGATCCGTTTTTGACAGTTGAAAAGCACATCCGGTAAGCGGATCCACAAAACGCAGCAGTTGTTACTTTATTTGGATCCGTTTTGAATGCTTTTTCACTTGCGTTTTACGCATCTGCTTTTCGGATGCGTTTTCAGAACAGAGGAGGGGGTAATGAGTCTCTCTCATCGCCCGCCTCAGCTGATCAGCGGCCGCCCGCACATCGCCGCCTCAGCTGATCAGCAGCCGCCTGCACATCGCTGCCTCAGCCTCAGCTGATCAGCGGCAGCCCGCACATCGCTGCCTCAGCCTCAGCTGATCAGCGGCAGCCCGCACATCGCCGCCTAAGCGTTAGCTGATCAGCGGCGGCCCGCACATCGCTGCCTCAGCTGATCAGCGGCAGCCCGCACATCGCTGCCTCAGCCTCAGCTGATCAGCGGCCGCCCGCACATCGCTGCCCCAGCTGATCAGCGGCAGCCCGCACATCGCTGCCTCAGCTGATCAGCGGCCGCCCGCACATCGCTGCCTCAGCCTCAGCTGATCAGCGGCAGCCCGCACATCGCTGCCTCAGCCTCAGCTGATCAGCGGCAGCCCGCACATCGCTGCCTCAGCCTCAGCTGATCAGCGGCCGCCCGCACCTCGCTGCCCAGCTGATCAGCGGCAGCCCGCACATCGCTGCCTCAGCCTCAGCTGATCAGCGGCCGCCGCCACATCGCTGCCTCAGCCTCAGCTGATCAGCGGCCGCCCGCACATCGCTGCCTCAGCTGATCAGCGGCAGCCCGCACATCGCTGCCTCAGCCTCAGCTGATCAGCGGCAGCCCGCACATCGCTGCCTCAGCCTCAGCTGATCAGCGGCCGCCCGCACATCGCTGCCTCAGCTGATCAGCAGCAGCCCGCACATCGCTGCCCCAGCTGATCAGCGGCAGCCAGCACATCGCTGCCTCAGCCTCAGCTGATCAGCAGCCGCCCGCACATCGCTGCCCCAGCTGATCAGTGGCAGCCCGCACATCGCTGCCTCAGCCTCCGCTGATCAGCGGGCGCCCGCACATCGCCGCCTCAGCTGATCAGCGGCCGCCCGCACATCGCTGCCCCAGCTGATCAGCGGCAGCCCGCACATCGCCGCCTCAGCTGATCAGCGGCAGCCCGCACATCGCCGCCTCAGCTGATCAGCGGCAGCCCGCACATCGCCGCCTCAGCTGATCAGCGGCCGCCCGCACATAGCTGCCCCAGCTGATCAGCGGCAGCCCACACATAGCTGCCTCAGCTGATCAGCGGCCGCCCGCACATCGCCGCTCCAGCCTCAGCTGCTGCAGTGTCTCCTTCCCCGCTCATATGCTGCAGCCACGCCGTCGCGCTCACCTCCGATCCCCCTGCAACCGCTCACTGCGCTTTTCGCATCTGCTTTCAGGATGCAAAGCGCAGGTGATACGTACCCGGAGTGTGGAGCGCTTTTGGACAGGTGCCAAAAATGCACCCATTATCTCCTATGGGCTTTCACTTGCGTAAACCGCAAGAAGAATTGACATGTCAATTCTTAAAGCGGATGCGAAAAGCGCAGTGCAAGAGAGCTCTCAAAAGCGCATCGCCGATCTCCCGTGGGAACAGCGATGCGCTTTTGCCATTGAACTTAATGTTAATCACACTGACAATTGTTAGATCCGTTTTGCGGATCCGTAAAACGGATCCGTAAAACAGATCACAAAAACGTCGTGTGAACAAGCCCTTAAAGCTCTTATTACCAAAAGTTGTAACAATTTGTTTGTTCTCCAGGTCACAGCCCAGTCTGTGGAGAGTGTCTCTGGGTAAGCTGGATCTCCAGAAATATGAGACAGTGGAGCAAGTATTTGATGTGGAGAAGATCATCATACATGAAAACTATAAGGAAGCCATGTATAGTCTACATAATGACATCGGTGAGTGAGGCATCCACTGGGATGATCTTTTTCCTTTAAAATATATGAAACATTCCCAATAAATACAAGTTTTATGTTGTCGTTCTACCATGGCTGCCACCCAGCTTTCCTAGTCTTTGGAGAGGCATCAATTTTATTTCCTGCTCTGTCACAAGAACATATCATGGTGTCAGTCATTTTTATAGAAACAGTAGTTCAACCTGCTGCACTATGTTTCCGTCATTTTTTATGTATCCGTAATGTTGGCTTCTAATGGAACTGCCAATGCTGATGAATGTAGGCGTGCCCCTCCCATTAAGGTTAGGGATACATGGAGGTATACAGCACAACACGTGCAGGCGTGAGGCAGGCAATAATCACTGCAGCACCCCGCAACAGAGGTTATTAGTCGCATGGATCTGCAGATGAACACTTCCAAACCAGCATTAAAAAGTAAGGAACTCACATGAAGATTGATTGTTAATGGCGGCATGGTTCACCTGCAAATCCATGCGGCTGATCAAAAACCTAATTTAAAACCCCTGTTGCAAGTTGCTGCAGCAGTTTTGTGCCCCCACATGGCTGCACTGTGACCGCGCCATAACCACTCCATGTTTTTCTACCCTAACTATTTGAAAGAGCCTTCCAAAACGACAAGGTTATATTTATTATGTCCACTGCCATAAAATATCAGAACAAACAGGTCGTCCTCTAGGGTAGTCCCCGGAGTCGATTGCTAAGGTCTTAACAATCGACTTGAGGCCTTAAAAAATGGCTTAAAAAAAGACAGGAGTCCGCGGAGTCATTGCTAACTCTTATCAACTAAACTTGAGCTGAGGCCTTAACACACGGCGCCTTAACGATGTTAGCGACTTCAACGCAGTAATTTATTTTGTCCCCAGTGAAGGTAAAAGGGTCCTCCAGTAGGTTTATACGCCCCCAGAAGGTGGTTATATACTTTATATATCTCCAGTAGGTAGGTGTGTGTTTATATGTCCCCCAGCAGGTATATAGGGGTTATGGATCCCCAGCAGGTATATGGGCAGGTTATGGATCCCCAGTGGGTTTATATAGGCAGGTTTAGGTCCCCCAGCAGGTTATAGGCAAGTTATGGACCCCCCAGTAGGTATATGGGCAGGTTTAGGTCCCCCAGCAGGTATATAGGAAAGGTTTGGTCCCCCAGCAGGTATATGGCAGGTTTAGGTCCCCCAGCAGGTATTATAGCCAGGTTTAGGTCCCCCAGCAGGTATATGGGCAGGTTTAGGCCCCCCAGCAGGTATATAGATAGCTATAGGCCCCACAGCATGTGTATATTTAGGTAGCTTATAGGCCTCACAGCACGTGTATATTTAGGTAGCTTATAGGCCTCACAGCACATATGCATAGTTGCCAACTTTCGAAAATGAAAAAGCAGGAGAACTTAGGGGGCGGCGCCTACGCGCGCCGCGGCAAAAATTTGCATGGGACACGCCCATCTTGTTGTGTATGCCACCCCCCCTTCAAAAAGGCCACACCCCACCCCACCTAACTGCATAACGGCTTTGGAAAAAAGCCAGGTAGATGCCTTTAGCCAGGTAGTAGCCCCCCATAACCAGGTAGTGCCCCTTACAGGCGGTAGATTCCCACTTTGTAGCCAAGTAGATGCCCCCTCTGTAGCCAGGTAGACCCCAAATTTTAGCCGGGGTAGATGCCCCCCTTTGTTAGCCAGGTAGGTGCCCCCCATTGTTAGCAGGTAGGTGCCCCCATTGTTAGAAAGGGGTAGGTGCCCCATTGTTAGCCAGGTAGGTGCCCCCATTGTCAGCCAGGTAGGTGCCCCATCTGTTTGCCAGGTAGTTCCCCATCTGTTTGCCGGGTAGTGCCCCAATTGTTTGCCAGGTAGATGTCCCCTCTGTTGCCGGGTTAGATGTCCCCTCTGTTGCCAAGGTAGATGTCCCCTCTGTTGCCGGGTAGTGCCCCCTCTGTTAGCCAGGTGTGCCCCATTGTTAGCCAGGTAGTGCCCCATCTGTTAGCCAGGTAGTGCCCCCTCTGTTGCCAGGTAGTGTCCCCTCTGTTGCCAGGTAGTGCCCCCTCTGTTGCCAGGTAGTTGCCCTCTCTGTTAGCCAGGTAGAGCCCCCTAAAGCTAAAAAAAAATTAAATAATAAAATCCACTTACCTTACCGGCTCCTGCAGCGCGGGCCCCTCCCGAGCCGATTCTTCAGCGGGCAGGGGGAAGTGAGAGCAGCCGCGCGTCACTCCCCTGCAGCCGCGCGTCACTTCCCCCTGCGCCGTTGACCTGTATGTACGGCGCACACACAGGCGCTTTCATACAGGGAGAGGAGGGGGGGAGGGAGCGATCCCTCCTGCCTCCTCCCCGCACAGTGAGACCGGCGGGCGGGTGAGCGGCCGCTGCGGCCCGCGCACCCGCCTTAGGAGCGGTCCCGCGGCGCAAGAGTAGCGTACCAGCGCTACTCTTGCGCCGCGGTAATTTAAAGGACCCCCGCCGCCTGCAGGGCGGCGGAGGAATGCCAAATCCCCCGGGAGGGGGGAGGGGACCCCAAATAGCGGGACCCCCCCGCCAAAAACGGGAGAGTTGGCATGTATGATTATAGGCCTCACAGCACATATGTAGGTAGCTTATAGGCCTCACAGCACATATGTAGGTAGCTTATAGGCCTCACAGCACATATGTAGGTAGATTATAGTCCTCCCTGCCACGTTTTTATAAGTAGATAAAAAGCCCCGCCCCCTGCACATATGACAGTAGATAATAGCCCCCCTCCCTGCACATATGACAGTAGATAATAGCCCCCTCCCCGCACATATAACAGTAGATAATAGCCCCCTCCCTGCACATTATAACAGTAGATTATAGCCCCCCTCCCTGCACATATAACAGTAGATAAAAGCATCCCTCCTGCACATATAACAGTAGATAAAAGCCCCCCTCCCTGCACATATAACAGTAGATAATAGCCCCCTCCCTTTACATATAACAGTAGATAATGCCCCCCTCCCTGCACATATAACAGTAGCTAATAGGCCCCCAGCATGAATAGCGCTAATTAAAAGTAATACCCTGACAGCACTTACCTGACCTCGCTCCCTGCCGCTGTCGCTGTCGCTGTCCCCGGTCTTTTCTTCAGCGGCGTGACGTCACCAGGCCGCGCGCGGCAGCGTGATGACGCGCACACCGCCCCGGGCCTCGGCGCGCGCAGAGCCGCATCCTGCCTGCGGCCCCAGATTACTCCGCGGAGCTCTCTGCTCCGCTGAAGCATCTAACGTATGTACGCACTACAGTTAGTCCCGCCACCGCTGCCGTCGCCAAGGTCCTAACCACTAAACCGATAGCTTAGCGACTGGTAGCGCTTAGGACCCTAACGATCGGCGGGCGGCGGGGGATAGCGGCGGCGCCGGGGACTACTCTAGGGGTACTAAAATGTAAATTAGATAAGTGCTGTTGGTATGAAGGTCATAGACTTGACTCAACCATGTGGTGTCATTTGACAGCTCAACATCCACACTCTAAATAAATGACAGCATAGATTGGTATAAAACAAGGGCTGTATTTAGACCAACTTTATTTTACAATGTGGACATTAAAGGGGTTGTCTCACTACATTGATTCATCTTACCTCAGTCCTGTTTTCTTAGTTTCATTTTGAATTCGGGGGCGTGTTTACTGGTTTCTACTAGGCTGCAGTAGAAGCAGGTCTGTGCTTAGCAACTAGCACTGGCAGCCTATCGCAGAGATCAAAACAGATCTGTAGCTATAGTGACCTGAGGAGCTGATGCAGCCATAAAAGGGAAATATCTCAGAACAGGTAGGGACATGTTAATGGACATAATATTGCAAAGTGACTTGTTTTTGAAAAGCTCTTAACATAAAAAGCAATCCTTGTAGTGAGACAACCCCTTTAATGCTCTATTTCGAATTAAATATATCAGTGTTAATCAAGGAAATTCTATCCATCTACCCCAAAATTATGTCATATTTGTGTAATTAGAAAGAAAGTGATACAAGAAAAAAAGAGAGCACACCTAGGGCGACATGTATGTACGGGGCTGCATCAGAAGTCTGGTGTCTTTTCAGCCAGAAAACTGGCGCATCCCTGTTGGCTAGATTTTCAGTCAGGTGCACTCCAGTATTAGGTGCATTACAGAGCACCTGCGGCACTTTGTAATGCACCTGAGATCAGGAGGCGTGCTGGAGGTGTGCCGCACTACAACCGTATGATTCTACACATTTATGACTGTTAATCGGCAAATCCAGGCGCATTGCTGCTGGAACAGGTAGACCACTTTATAAGTGCTTTACCTGTGCCAGAATTGTCGCTTTGTAGCTAGAAAGCGCTAAATCTATGACCCGCAGTAGAACAGGTTCATAGATTCAGGCGCATTTACACAACTAATGTGCTAAAAAAAAAATGTCGCCCTTAGTGTAGCAAGTTAGGGAAAAGCACTGGGAGTAGAGCGAGCAATTCACTCACCTACTTGTGTTGTACAGTAAATTGGTACAACATACTTGAATGCTTATGACGAAGCCTGAGATGAATCCAGCTGCCGGTCTCCAGTACCACATGATGGCCAATTCACACAATTACTGTAGTAAAAGAAAAAATTATTGGGCTCTACAAAGCGCTATCAATGAATTAGTAAAGATAGAAAACCAGTGGCGAAATAAGTATGAAGAATCGTCTATATACAGTGGTAATATTTAACAATAAAAGATAAATAAAAGCTGTTTATAAGATATATAAGGGTATGTTCACACGGCTTAAATTGCAGCGTATTGCAGCACGCATTTCGCTGCGTATTCTGCTTTATACACGGATAAATGCGCGCCGCAATTACGGTAATTCATAGCTCTCATAGAGAGCTATGGACTAAGCGTCATCTCTCCGCAAGTATAATATGATCATATTGTACACGCGGGGGAGAATTGACATGTCAGTTGTTAGCACCGCTTATGTGCCACTGACTATGCGTGTCACTGGGGCTGGCCGGGTGCCCACCCCCTCCCCGTGCTTTGGAATTACGCAATCAACGCATGGTTCTAACACACACGGTGTGTCACGGTTCATGCCGCGGTCCCTGCCTTGGACCGTCGGCCTGTCCGTGCCTGCCATGGGCTCTGCTGTGGCTCCCTGTGCAGGGGTCCCAGCAGCCTGTGTTTCTGCTAGTACTTGCCCTGTCCTGTCCAGTCTTGTTGCTTCCCGGGTCCTGTCTGTGCACTGTGCCTCCTAAGGCGTGGCGCGCGGGCAGCTTCCTGCCTATTTATAGTTTCCTGTTCTGTGACCTTCCCTTCACCCCCGACCCTGGGTTAAGAGGAAGTTCTGTCTTATTGGGTCAGTTCATTGCATCTGTTTCTGTTCCTG
>JAODAL010046111.1:0-31266 GCA_025379985.1 Phyllomedusa bahiana | reverse complement strand
GAATTAGGACTTTTTTATGGGTGTGCGGACGAATTAACAAAATCTACAGGGTTTTAAAAAATTCCCTTTTAAAAAAATGCAGGGAGGGTTGTATGTTTATGTTATCCACTTGAAAAAAAAGAAAAATTTGATAATAATGAAAAAACTAAAAATAAAACTTCCTTAAATAAATTCTGTAAAAAAATGCCCCTTTTCCCAAAAAAAATATACTAAAGCCCAGCACTGTAAAAAATACAAATTTGCCAATTTTTGATCTGGGGTTTTAAAAACATTTTTAAAGGGGTCTTGCTTTGGGGACAGGAAGGTAAAAGCCCAAATGTCCTTTTAAAAACAAAAAGGGGTGGTTAAAAGGGACTCCTTTTTCCGGCATTTTTTAATCGGGGGTCTTTGCGGGTTTTGGGGCTCATGCTGTGGCCGGGACAGGGATAGTCTTTTTCCAGTGAAACTAAAGGGTTTGGTTCAAAGACCCCCCCCTTTTTTTTCCGGGGCACTTTTTAATCTTTTGGGTCAAAAACATGTTTGATGGTCATCCCTGGGGTTTCCAGGACAGGTATAGTCAATGTCCAGTGAAACTAAAATGGGGGTTTAAAAGCCCCAAATTTCCCGGGCACTTTTTAATCTGGGGGGTCAGACATTTTTAATGGTCATTCTGCTTTACGGGACAGATATAGTAAATTTTTCCAGTTAACTAAAATGGGTTTAAAGACCCCTTTTTTGGGGCATTTTTTAAAAATGGGGGGGGTCATGCGGGGTTTGGGGGCTCATGCTGGGGCCCCAAAGACGGGTTTATATTTAAATGTCCGGGTTCAACTAAAGGGTTTGGTTAAAAGGGACCCCTTTTTTCCCGGCATTTTTTTAAATTTGGGGGTCAACTTTTTTAAATGGTCATACTGCGGTCCAGGACAGGTACGGGTCAATGTCCATTAAACTAAAATGGGGTTGAAAACTCCTTTTCCCGGGCATTTTTTAACCCTGGGGGTCAGACGGTTTAATGGTCATACGTGGGACAAACAGGTATATTTAATGTCCATTTAGAACTAAAATGGGGGTTGAAAGACCCCTTTTTCCACACTTTTTAATCTGTGGGTCGGGACGGGTTTTAAATGGTCATCCCTGGGGTACAGGACAATATAGTTTTTGTCCATTTTCAACAAAAAATGGGGGTTTTAAAAGGGACCCCCTTTTTCCGGCATTTTTTTAACCCGGGGTCATGCAGGTTTGGGGTCATGCTGTTTTCCCAGGACAGGGATATTTCAATGTCCGGTTCAAGTAAAATGATGGGTTCAAATTTCATACGGGCCTTCGGGAAATTTTTTAAATTTTGTGGGTCATGCGGGTTTTAAAGGGGTCATGTTGTGGTGCAAAAAAGGGATAGTGAATGGTTGATGGTTTTTTTTGGGGTTTTTTATAACCAAAGTGTTTTTTTTCCCTTTAAGATGTAGCACTACCCATTTGACTTTTGGGTAGTTTTTTAATTCCGCTTCTCCATCCCTGTTTGGGTGTAAGAATGAAGATGTTTTTTTCCTCCCCCCTTTTAGATTTTTAATGGTCTTTGGCGATAACCCAATTATCGACTATCGGATATTTTTTTTGAAAATTTCCCGATATCAAACAAATCGCCCCGATGACGATAGTCAACGTAATCCTCATCAAAAACGGGTTTTTTATCACACTGCCCTTCCCCGCGGCCAAACAAAAATATTTCACCCCCCTCATCTCAAACACTACACAACAACCCAAAACGCCTGTTTGACCCCTTCCCTTCCCCAAAGGGCCTAAATCTCGGGCCCCCGGGTTTACTGACCTCTGGTCCCTTTAAGCCTGGCCACTCATTTAAAAGAGAAAATTAAAATATCCGTCAAAAGTATCTCAGCCCCCAATTAATTTCCCCCACCCCAAACCCCCTCCCGCAGTCCCTGTCTCCCTCCAGCATTTTAAACCCGCCCGACAGAGGAAAGGTGTCCAGGCTTCCCCCTGTGGCGCGCCCCCCCCACTTGCTCTAGGGACCCCTTCCCCTCCCACCTTGTCCAGAAATTTTTTTCCAGCTGTCCCTCTCTCCCCCTTTTACTGCAATCTGTAACCTCCTCTCTCCAGGGGAACCCTTTCCCCATTTTCCCTTTTCAAACACGCCACCCATAACCCCTTTACTTTTAATTTAAATCGCCCAAAGGTCTTTTATCTGCTCTTCTCCCCTAAACCCGGGAACGCTTGGTCTACCCCGCCTAATCTCTCTATTTAATCCTTCTTGACCCTTTTGCAACAGTTTTCCGCACCCCTATACTCCAGGGAAAAAACTGCCTTAGTTAAAGTCTCAAATGATCTCCTGACAGCAAAATCCCCCAGGGTAACTACTCGTTTTCTGCTTCTCTCTCTGCCCCGGGGGTTTTTTCCCCGTAGATCACCATCTTTCCCAGCATGCCCCAGCGGGCCCCTGGCCTCCAGGGCCCCCGCTCTCGCTTGGTTCTATCTTACCTGTCTGATCGCTCCCTTTAGTTTCTCTTTTTTTGGGTCTACCCCCTCTTTCTACCCCTTGATGTTGGAGTTTCCCCAGGGGGGGCCCCTTCTAGTTCCCCCTCCTTTTATTTTATTGTACAAAGCCCCCATTGGACAAACCCCTCAGCAAAAATTTTGGCCCTTTCCCGTACAATCTCTAAAGCTGTGCACCCAATTATACACCTCCTCCCGTGACATCACTCCTACTTTCCCACAAAACACCAAATGGGCTTTCTGTCCCCTGTCTCTGACTCCCTGTCCCCCTCTCCATTTTGAAACTAAACCTTTAATAAAACTGAACTTTTTGTCTTTCCCCCCATCGATTTAAACCCAAACCCCCCCCCCTTTCTATTTCTGTTTCTGTAAGGGTTTCCACCATTTCTCCCAGGCCCGCAGGCCCCCTGTCTGGGGGGTTTTTTTTAGAATTTTTGATCCCGACCTTCACCCCATATTTCCAATCCCTTGCCCCTTTCCCGTCACCTGCACCTCAAGAACATCTCCAGAATTGGGCCCTTTTAAAATTTGGGAAAAAGTCAAACCCCTCATTGTGGGCCCCTTTTTATTTTTCATCTTGATTTTCTGTAACCCATGCTTATCGGTCTTCCCCCCTGCAAACTTCCCCCCTTCAAACTGTCCTGAATGCAGCAGCCAGGCTCATCTTTCTCTCCAAAACCCCTATATTAATGCCTTTTTACCCCGTGTCAGTCACTGCACTGGTTGCCCAATTTCCCGTACAGGATACAGTTAAAAAATCAGCAAATGTCACCCCTAAAGCTCTCCACAATGCGCAACCCCCCCACATCACCCCCTTGTCTCTGTCCCCACCAACCCGACCCCTCTCCCCCCCTGGGTGCTGATATCAGGTTAAATCATCCAAACAAACCGAACCCTTTCCCCTGCCCGTCCCCCAAAATTTCACAGGGGCGGGCCAAACCCCCGTTTTTCTGGAATATTTCTACCCCGGACAATTTAGGCACATTCAAAACCCTCATAGTTTTAAAAAGGGCCCCCGAGAACACATCTTCTCCCCGCCCCGGCCTACTAAGATCCCTAACTGCCAAAAACAACATCTTTTCCCCTCCCCCCACTAGGGCAACCCCAGGGCCCTTTTCTGTATATAGATGTAATGTCTGGGTGGCAAGGGTTTATCCATTTTTTAGTTTTAAAACCCCCCCCCTATTTAGAAACATGGCTGGAACCCTTGTAAAATTGGCAATTTTTCACCGTTTGTTTCCAAAAAATACACCCTAATAATGGAAAAACTCTCACAGGGAAAGGGCCCTCACACCTTGTGTCTCAATTTTGTAAAATACTTTAAATTTGTAATGTCCCGTACGTTTTCCCTTGAATTTTTAAAATGCTGCGGGAAAATTTTTTGGCGCTATAAAAAAAAAAGATAATTATTATTTTTTAATTTTTAATAATAAGAAAGTCCCCTGTGATGAGGATGACATTGCGGACCCAGCTGGTCTTTGAACAGCAGCTGGCGAGTGCTCAAACAGTGGAGGAGGGGAAAATGGTGGGGGTAGTGGCAGTGCGGGTCCCGGGCCCGAAAAGTCCCTGACATTAGTCCCCAGCGGGAAAAAATGGTGGCCGTGGGGGAAAATCGCTACTAAAATTTTCACCATCAAAGAGGTCCAGGACCTGCGAAGCCTGGGCCCCTTTTTCGATCAAACCCCAGATTTTCCGACCCCTGCATATGCCGGATTTGCCATCAAAAGCGTAAGTAGAAAAAGGGAAACTAAAGAATTTAACCACCACCCCGCATGAACAGGAATTCATTTAAAAACATTAATTTTCTTTGGAAAAAGTCCCCTTGGGAAAAAAAAAAAGCCCCACAAAATCCTGGGCTTCAAACCATTGTGACCCCTTTTGCCGGGCCCCCTCCTCCTCCTCCCCTTTCCCCCCCCATGGGCCCAAACCCAAAATGGATCCTCTGCGCCGTTGTGCAGAGCAGGAAACGGGGAACACCATCCCCATCCCAGACAGTCGGCCGATTCCCCCCACCACAACACAGTTCTACACCTTCCCCTTCCCCCAGAGTGACCGAATTCGTACAGCAGCCAGTCCACCAGCCAGCCTTCTGTGTACCAGGTATGGGAGCATAAGACACGCTTTCACCCCAACCATCCCAAAGCCAAAAACAGGTTGTGCCACTTCATGACCCTGGCGTGCCCACAATATGAGATGCCGAGCAGGCATTTCTTTGCCAGAAAAGTTGACCCGGCCCTGGCCAGTCACGTTGCAGGAAATGATCTCCAGTGCGTTGGCTGCATCTGTGTTCATCAAAGTCCATCTCAATACAGACACATGGACTAGTAAGCATGATCAAGGTCATTACATCTCACTGACTGCTCCCTGGGTGAGTTGGGTGGATAACAGTGCCTCTGGTGATGGGTCTCGAGCTCAGCGGACACTCTTCCACACTGCAGGGATGGTGCAGGGTCCTAACCTCCATGGGTAGCATCACATGCCAAAAGAAACCAGGCCGTTCTGAAATTAATGTGTCTTGGGTGCTAAGAACCTGGCACAAGGCAATGTGGTGTGCAACAAAGGGAGAAATCCTCTTGCCACCCTTAGGATCAGTAGACTTATGCACATCCCTTGCCTGGCACATGTCATGAACCTTGTTGTGCAGTAATTTTTCAGGTGCTACCTGGGTCTTGACTGTCTGCTGAGCAAGGCTTGAGGTCTTAGCTCACACTTCCGGTGTTCGCACCCTGCTTCGGCATGACTGGCAGCTGTGCGACTCACTCTCTGCTGGCCGCCATCTTGGACAGGACCAGGGTCAATCACTCAAGGGATCGTCGCTCTGGTAAGCGAGTGGCACACTGACAAAGGCTTCTTTCTGGCCTCAGTCTGTTTTATTCCGGCACAGGTTTACAGCATTCCAAACAGCATCAAAATAAACTTCGGCCGTCTGGCCACTAACTAAACATATAGGGTTTAGCCCTCAACTACCAGGTGTCTGTGAATACTGCACAGAACCTCCAAAACCATATTTCTTACTGTCAGATTTTCTCAAGCCTCTCTGGGGCCAGAGCCTCTCTCCAGCTCATCTGCTGCACTGCCAGCTAGCAGACCACGCCCCTCGATCACCTGTAGTAGCAAGCCTTAATAGGTCTCCAGAGATATACCAAAAGCCAGACCTGGAATGCAGGAACAGTCTCCCACCCAACGCTATGACCGTCCTGGGAAAAGCCAGCCCTTACTAACTGCATAGAAGCCATTCTAGATACTTGTGTCAGAAAGTGTCAGAAACGTACAGCTACTGACCCCAAATAGCTGGCTTCCCGTACCGAGACCAGGTCCTTGGTGGCGCATCTGCAGCAGAATACCTGCTGTACTTCTCCTAGTGGTAGAAATCTGCAACCACCTAAGTTCGCTCTGCCACACAGCATTGCAGCGTCATCTGGGCTTCCCTGCCAACCATCTCATTGTTGACGTGGCAACAAGCTGGAATTCCACCTTCCACATGCTCCAGCAATTGTGGCAGAAGCGTAATGCCCTTATGCAGTATGAAGTGTTGCATGGCCTCACGAGAAGTGGTGCAGACCTCCGGGTGTTGAGCCATAGAGAGCCATAGAGAGTGGAGATAGGTGAAGGATCTATGCACCATTCTTTACAGTTTTAAAGACACCACCAAAATGGTCAGTCAAGACAATGGCTTTGTCAGCATGACCATTGTGGTCATATTTTTTACTGGAACAAGCATTAGACTCTCTGCGGAAGCAGGTCCCGGCAGTGATGGAGGAGGATGAGGCGGACACAGAACCTTACTCACCATCGGATGTAGAAGGCCCAACTGTTTCCCAATTGTATCGGTCTTCTTTAGGCAATGGTTCGAGGTCCAGAGCGGGTTTAGGATGACAGTTCGGCTCACAGAGTAGAGGGCATGATGCTAGCCAGGCCTCTGGTGATGGTCAGGATGAGGAAGTGGAGGAGGATGATGAGGCAGGAGTGGACACCACCGGTACTGATTACCCTTCGGTGGTAAGAGGTTGGCACAGATTTCAGAAGGAAGAGGAGGAAGAAAAGGAGGAAGATCTGGTTAGTGCCCCTCGACCCCAAGGCTTGGGAGATCCTGGCAGCATCTCACACATGAGTGCTTGGATACTTCTTTACCTGCAACATGACCCGAGGCAATCAAAATGAATAGCGATTACTGGGTGATCACCCTTCTTGATCCATGTTACAAAGTGAGCACTTTCCTTCCACCCACACAACTTTACAATAGAATGCAGGAATTTGAGACAATACTCATTGATCAACTCGAAACATCTGTTGCATCTTCTTCACATTCTAATGTCATAGTGGAACAGCGTCAGCAACGTGACAGCAGTAGAATGGTAATGCAGTGTGGCAGAAGTGCACTGGTTAACATTTTTAACTCAGTTTTTACCACCTCACCAATGCCTGCAAGGCAAGGCAGCATTCAGACACAACAAGACCGCCTTAAGAGCATGGTCCATTAATACCTGTGGCTCAACACTGATGTTTTTGGACTTGCTCTGGACCCATTCAGCTTCTGTGTGTCCAAAATGGATGAATGGCCTGAGCTTGCTCGACACGCCATACAATTTTTAGCCTGCCCGGCATCATAAAATGCACCTTCAGCACAGCTGGTGGGATGATAACTGAAAAATGTATCGGTCTTTCCCCTGAAAATGTGGATCATTTGACATTTATCAAAATGAATCAAGCGTGGATATCTGAAGATTTTGTTGTCCCGGTTGCCGATGTCACCGACTAGTAAACTGTAGCACGTCTTCTTCACAATGTAAAATACACATTCTATCAGTCATCTATTAACATCAGTCATCAATCAGTCTGCAGTAATCATCTATTAACTGTTTCAGGCCCCATACAGCCAAATCAAATGGGGCCCCCCACCCATTACTACTTCCTATTTTTTTAACATATTTGTGGGCCCCTTTTTAATTAGGGCCCATGACAGGAGTACTGCCCGCACTGTCCTATTGGCACCCCTGGCAGTAGCAGCCTCTATAGGGTCTCAAAAGCCCCTTTGACACATAAGAAGACATCGGTATTAGAAATGGCACATGGTAACTGGCAGGGGGGCCAATAAGGCAGTACTTCTGTCAGGGGCCCTAATCTAAAAGGAACCCACTGATATGTTAAAAAATAGGAACTAGTAATAAATGGGGGCCCCATTTGATTTAGCTGCATGGGGCCTTGAAGCGGTTAATAGATGACTGACGGCAGCCCTGGCTACCACTACACCTTGCCAGCTGAACCTCCATGTACCCCACTGGGATGTTCTTGCTGCCACCACATATATCACATATTCTTTGGCCCTGGTGAAAAAAGCCAGTTACCATGTGTCTTATCCATTACCGGCATCTTCTTATGTGTCAAAGGAACCCGTAGCAGCTGCACGTCATATAGCTACGCAGTCCTCATCTTTTCAGTTAGCCATTCAAAGGAATTAATTATTTTAGCCTGATAATTTTTTTCTTTGACTCTTAGGCTAAGTTCACACGGCTTATTCACGCCGTAATTGCGGGACGGATTTCGCCCCGCAATTACGGCATGTGCCGTGCAGCGGGGGCGGGGGGGCCGGCAGCTCGCCAGCCCCATAGACATCCATTATCCACGGCGCGTATTCCGCCAGGATAATGTGCATGTCACTTTCTTCCCGCTCGGCGCATTCGCCGAGCAGGGAGGGGAGAAGGAATCAATAGTTCTCTATGAGTAATACGGCTGAAATCCGTCCCAGAATCAGCCGTGTGACGAGGCCTTAGAGCCAAACTGTCTTCACTAAATTGTTCCACTTATCCATTTTACTCTTATGGAAAATAATTGTGGCTTCTCCTCACCTATGATAGTATAAAAATTAACCTGAACATCATCTCCCATTGACTTTAATGGGGTTCGGCGTTCGGTTCGGATTTCAGTTTGGCCTGAATATCTCAAAATTCGAGATTTGGCCAAACTCAAATTTTTTACTGCTTGCTCATCACTAGTGAGGATTACAAAGATCTGAAAGCATCAACAACTAATGGATGTTTTATAAAACACTATGCTTTAATGTTCTGTTGTGTATATTATTTGAATAAAACTGATCCATTTATTTTGGCAAAAATTGGTCAGCACATCCAAGACAATTTTAAAAACATTAGTATAGGTGCACGCTGCTATGGCGGCATAATAATTGAAACATAACACAATATCAGCAGGACTCTATAAACGTCAAAAAAGTAGGCAAAGGGACTATAGGAATATTTTTCAAAATTAATTTCTGATACTTTAGGATGCACAAAAATTTGAGTTTCTTAGCGTACAATTTTCATCAAAATTGTAATTGCCCATCCACCGCAACAATGTGACTTCAGTTTCGATGGGAACCTTCTCTAACATTTTACCTCATACAGTGTCTGTTCAGACCTTGATCCTTTCAGGGAGGTAAGACCCCAGCTACACTCTGCTATAATTAAAACTAGTCTGTGTGGATGGGCAGCGTGCACAACCAACATGGAGGCTAGCACTCCCCCATACAAACAATGCAAGAATCAAAAATTGCTCCGCACATCCAAAAAAATTTTAAAGAAATTAGTAAAGGTGCATGCTGGTATGGCAACATAATAATGCAAACATAACACAATACTAGCAGCACTCTGTAAGCGCCAAAAAAGAAATCAATGACAATCTAGGAATTTTCTCAAAATGCATTTCTGCTACTTTAGGATACATGAAAATTTGTGGTTCTTAGAGTACAATTTTGATCAAAACTGTAATTGCGACAAGGGACCTCAGTCCAGAGGGCAACCTATTCTAATGTTTTACCTCACTCTGGGCGACATGTATCAATCTCGGCGCGTCGGAGCGCATGTTTTCGAGCGCTCGAACGTGAAAGCTGCACCTTATGTATGTCGGCGCCCGAGGTGCGCTCATACCTGCGGTGTAAAGTCCACCGCGCCTCGCCAGTGTGTGAGGCGCAGTGCAGGACTTACAGTTGTGTAGTGGTTGTAGCCAGCTCCTGCCAATATTGGTGGTGCACGGAGATCCGCTCAAGCTGCGGCCGAATTCAAATTCATTAGTAGGAGAGTTTTCCAGCACCACCCAATGCAAGGAAGTGTAAAATCAAAAATGCCTTTATTGGTACAAAAATATTAAAAACAGAGCAGCACTGGGAATCAGCAATGGCTGCAAGTATATGCCAAAGACAAAACAAAAAAAGATTACGCTAACACGTTTCGGGCGTGGTAGCAGTGCCCTTACTCATAGCAGTAACGAAAGAACATAAATGTCTGATTTATATACCACAATATTATGGATGATTATCTAATCAGGTGGAATAAGACAAACTTACCGATTGCGTAGCGGTTCCATTGCCAAACAAGCGAGTGGCGTTCCGGAAGCGGAAATGACACGCCACTGACATGCGCACTGACAAAAAATTGCACAGTGTGGGCAAGGGACAGCTTGCGCAATCGCACTGGGAAGGATGGGATGGCTAATACTGGTATGTAAATAAAGTAATGACTGTTGCCTTCCCTGTGAGAATTAAACGGTAAAAAAATGGTTCTTTTAGGAGAATACAATAAAATAAAAACAAAATAGTACATAATCAACAAAAAATAATAATTGTAAAGTAAAAAATCAATGAGAAAAACATATATTAGAAACGGACATGTAATAACTCTAATAATAACAAAATGATTCTCGTTTGATATTCATGCCTAAGGGAACAATAGTGTTAATGGTGGTGATCCAGAAGGCCTCACGGTCCCTCAAAAGCCGCTCCACATCACCACCTCTAATGGGATTAACAATTTTTTCAATGGCTTTAATTTTTAAGGAAGAAGTATCACAGTTGTGACTAGTAATGAAATGTTTAGTCAAACCCGACTAATTTCTATTGGAAGTGGTTGTGATATCGTACACTTGTTCAAGCAACCTGGTTTTTAATTTTCTAATGGTGCTGCCAACGTAATGTATGTTACATTCTGTGCAGGTGGCCAAGTAAATAACATAGTTCGAGTTACAACTTAAAAATAGTTTTATATGGTGTGTTTTAGTACCTGCTGTGTTGGTAAATTCTTTACTAGGCATAGCAAAGCTACATGTGCGGCAAGAACATAGTCCACACTTGAAAAAGCCTTTACATTGTAACCAATTAGAACTACTTGTTTTGACATTGAAGCAATTTGTGGTTAAAGTATTTCCCAAGGTTCTGGCACGACGGGACACTACCCTATATCCCTGTGTGAGAATGGAGTCTAGTATGTCATCTTCCCGTAAAATAGATATATGTTTCAATACTATATTTTTTATACATTGATATTGTTTGGTATAATCTAACACAAGGGTAGGTGTAGATTTCTGAATGTTCCTTATTTTTTTGTTGGAGTTTGTAATAACTTGTACCTATTCTTTTGTTTGACTTGTTGTTGAGCATGGGTTAGTAATTGTTGTGGATAACCTCTATGGGCGAGTCTTGAGCTGATTTTATTTGCTTCTATGTCATAATCTTTATCTTCTGTGCAATTACGTCTTGCTCTTGTGTATTCGCCCAAAGGAACAGATTTACGAGTTGCCTTGGGATGAAAACTATTAAAGTGAACTATAGTGTTTCCTGCAGTTGGTTTGCGATATGTTTTCGTAATAATAGATTGCATGGGATACCCTATAAGTTCAAGATCCAAAAATTGAATTTGCTGTGGATTGGTTACATATGTGAAAAAAATATTGAAAGGGTTATTATTGAGGTAAGATATGAAGGAGGGTATGGCAGATACATCGCCCCTCCATATGATTAGGAGGTCGTCGATGTATCTGCCGTACTAGTCCAAATGAGAAACAAAAGGATTGTCATGAGTAAAAATATAAAGTTCTTCCCACCAAGATACCGTTAAATTCGCCAGGGAGGGGGAGTATTTGGCCCCCATAGACACCCCTTTAGATTGTAGGTAATAACTGTTATTGAACATAAAATAGTTGTGCGTCATGAGGAAATTAACTACATCAAGAATATAATTTTGCAATGTAGGAGAATATTGGCTATGGTGACATAAATGATACTGAAGGGCCGCTAGGGCTACTGGATGAGGAATGCTAGTGTAGATAGATTCTACAGCACTAGTGTTACAGCTGTGATCATTAGTCCAATCAAAGTTGGTGAGTGACTTTAATACATGGCCTGTATCTTGAAGATATCCAGGTACTCTAACAACTAATGGTTGGAGTAGGGAATCCACCCACGCACATAGTTGTTCTGAGAAAGGATTAGTTCCCTAAACTATGGGTCTCATGGGTGGATTAATGGTGTCTTTATGGATTTTTGGGACACCATAAAGAATAGGTATGACAGGATTGTCACGTTTAATGAACTCTGCCTGTTTAGAAGTGAGAGTGCCTAATGTTTGGCCGTCTTCAACTAGTTGAAATAAATCCTGGTTGTATTTAATCGTTGGATTGGTACGTCACTTATGGTAAGTGGTGGCATCAGACAACAACTTTTCCTTGGACATAAGATACTTGACCTTATCCATGACCACTACTGTGCCTCCTTTGTCTGCCATGCGAATTTCTAATGTAGTGGATGACCTTAGATCCCTAACAGCTTCTCTTTGATTGAAATTCAAATTCATCATGGACTCATTAGAATTTTGGCTGTGTAGCGGTCGGAGGTCTCTCTCAACTAAATACTGGACTTTATCCATGGCCGGAGTTCTGGAGTTGACAGGATAGAATTGCGGATTGGAAACTATGAATTGAGCTGACTGTGTAATGTCTGTTTGATTTTGTTGTGATGTGTGAACAGTGTCCAAATCCAATAAATCTAACAATGCCAATTGTTCGTCAAAGTGAAGTCCTTGAAATTGGTTAGCTACCGGTGTGAACATAGGAAAAGAATCTTCTGCTGCATTGTGTTGAAAGAAGTGTATTTTGACGGTAAGCAGGCGAACAAATTTATTAACGTCCTTAAGAGTAGAAAATAAGTCAAAATTGTCCTGGAATGCAAAATTAAGACCTAATGACAGAACTTGTTCTTGTTCCTTAGATAGCAGGACTGACGATATGTTGAGAACATTGACTGTATTTATTTCTTGTCTCCCATATGTTTGGCTGACATGCGCAGTTCTTTTATGGTGTTTTCTGCCCCCTCGGTGCGATTGTTTTTTTGTATGGTTTTTTCTTCTGTTAGAATTTTTATAATAAGAACAATGAGGTTCACTGTCGCTTAACGGAGGAGGATCAAGTGGCATGTTTCTGGATGTATCTGGGTTGGAATCAGTTGAATCCGAATCTGTGGAACCGAAGCTGACTTTTTTGCCTCTGTATCTTCTATGAGCATTGGATCTGCGTCTGAGAATAGACCTGGGGAACTCCTGTGTAACATTTCTACGCCCCCACTCATAAACTTGATTGGAGCTATAATCCAAAGAGTCTCTTTGGAACTTAGACTTTTTGGTATTCATAATTGATTCCTCCAATTGAGCGATATTTGTTGTCATTTTTTGCAATTCATTCTCATAGATAGATAAGTCCTTGAACTCTGTTAATTGTGTTTCCAGTTCCTTAATTTCTTTAGAAATGCTTTCTAGCTTTTCTTCCTCATACTTAGTTATTAATCGCATGAGTTGTAAGGAACACATGGATAATATGGAATTCCATTCACATACAAACGATTCGTTGTAAACAGTCGTAGGGACTTTTTTGAGGCGTAGGCCTCTAGGTATCATGTCCTTATCCAGGTAATTACGCAAAGTCATAAGGTCCCACCAAATGCGTGTTTCTTGTGTCGAATGTTTCTCTAGATCTCTTATTTTGTTGATAAATTCTGTATGTCTTTGGCTATTTGGTGCTTGAGTGTCAAAAATTTGAGACATCTTAAGCTGTCTAGAGTTACGATCATAAAGTGCCATAGCAGACAACTTAACTTGCGCCAAATAATTATGCTGTTCCAGTAGCTGCTGTAGTTAATTACAGTGAAGGTATAACCTTTCATATGCAATAGGCAAGGGGCACGGCAATAAGCTTGAAGTACTCACAGTTGTGTAGTGGTTGTAGCCAGCTCCTGCCAATATTGGTGGTGCACGGAGATCCGCTCAAGCTGCGGCTGAATTCAAATTCATTAGTAGGAGAGTTTTTCAGCACCACCCAATGCAAGGAAGTGTAAAATCAAAAATGCCTTTATTGGTACAAAAATATTAAAAACAGAGCAGCACTGGGAATCAGCAATGGCTGCAAGTATATGCCAAAGACAAAACAAAAAAAGATTACACTAACGCGTAATCTTTTTAAAGAAATTAGTAAAGGTGCATGCTGGTATGGCAACATAATAATGCAAACATAACACAATACTAGCAGCACTCTGTAAGCGCCAAAAAAGAAATCAATGACAATCTAGGAATTTTCTCAAAATGTATTTCTGCTACTTTAGGGTGCATCAAAATTTGTCGTTCTTAGAGTACAATTTTGATCAAAACTGTAATTGCGACAAGGGACCTCAGTCCAGAGGGCAACCTACTCTAATGTTTTACCTCACTCTGGGCGACATGTATGAATCTCGGCGCGTCGGAGCGCATGTTTTCGAGCGCTCGAACGTGAAAGCTGCACCTCATGTATGTCGGCGCCCGAGGTGCGCTCATACATGCGGTGTAAAGTCCACCGCGCCTCGCCAGTGTGTGAGGCGCAGTGCAGGACTTAGGCGCAGTGCGGGACTGCGCCTAAGATTTGCCGCCCGAGGAGGTGCGCTCATACATGCGGTGAAAAGTTCCCTGCGCCTCGCCAGTGTGTGAGGCGCAGTGCGGGACTTATTTTCGTTAGCCAATGATCAATAATATGGGTGTAGCCAAACAAATCCAATGAATTCATTTTTATTTCTTTATTTTTGTTAGCCAATGATCAATAATATGGGTGTAATGAAAATAAAGAAATAAAAATGAATTCATTAAATTCTTTTTTATTTGTTTATTTCCGTTACCCCCATATTATTGTTCAATTTATATAGAGATCGGTACAACTTCATGAGTCTTATCATTTGATTTCGGCCATGTACAGTTTTATTATAGATTGCATTAGAAAACCCATAGGAGCATCGCTCGCTCTCCTATTGACCCAAATAATCGCGCCTCTTTTAACTTAGCCAATCACAAACAGAGCTCGCTCTGCATTTCTTTTCCCCATAGAACTCTATGAGATAAGTAGCTCACCCACTGATTGACTAAGCAGGACAAGCACCTTTTACCCTCAACCAATCACAGTACTAGAATATTTCCCATAGACAGTAATAACTTTTAGGGTGCCCTTCTATCACGCCTTTCTTGCTCCACTCAAAATAGACGCACTACATATGATTGGTGGATTCATATCTGCCGCCTGATCTCAACCAATCAGCTCTTTTCTGCCTTTCTTACTGTATTTTTAACTGTGCGCCTTTTCATTTGATTTGTCAATACTACGCCAGAGGTTATAATGGTTCACTGTCGCTCCTATTCTGATTGGTTGGTTTTTGCCGACCAATGAGAAACGCTTACAGAATTTGAATTACTGTATTTCCCGGCAATTTTCAATATCCCAATTCCTGATGTTGCGCCGGTCCCGGCGACAAACACATTGTTAGTGATTTGATTGATTTATGTTTTTAGAAGGTTTGAGCTCTTTTTCAGATAATATTTTACACTTAATATTTTTTTTTTTTTTAATCATACTCCATGCCGCACGGAGCTGAGAGACGAGATTTCATTGTCCCTATCTCTCCATAGACTACAATGGAACAAAGTAGCTCGCGCTCTGATTGGCCGGGATAGCCAAGCCCCCGCTAGCTCAACCAATCAGCTCTTTTCTGCCTTTTTTACTGTATTTTGAACTGTCCCGCCTTTTCTTTTGATTGGTCAATACTTCTCCATAGGTTATAATGGGTCACTGTCGCTCCTATTCTGATTGGCTGGTTTATGCCGACCAATGAGAAGCGCTTACAGAATTTGAATTACTGTATTTCCCGGCAATTTTTAAGATCCTAATTCCTGATGTTGCGCCGTTCTTGATTTTTTGAAAGTGATTTTATTTATGTATTTTTTTAGAATCATGCATGCCTCGGAGTATTCGAATGTGGTGCTTCCCGCCCCAGAATGCCCACACCGTGCCCATTACACGCCCCTTCATGTTAGGCGCATCCGAAAGTGGCGAAGGTTGCGCCTAAGTCCGCATCACTGCGTCCGACAGGGGATTCGGATCAGTGAGACGCCGTTTTCGCCAAAAAACAGGCGCAACTCCCGATAATACATGTCGCCCTCTGTGTCTGTTCTGAACTCCATTCTTTCAGGGAGAGAAGATCCAAGCTATACTTTGCTCTGATTAAAAACAGTCTGTGTAGATGGGCGGAGTGCACAACCAAAATTGTACGCTAAGAAGCTCAAATTTTCGTTTATCCAAATTTGCAGAAATGCATTTTTTTAAAAATTCCTTTATTCCCTTTGACTGATTTTTTGGCATTTATAGAATGCTGCTGATATTGTGTTTGGGTATATTATGGCAAAAAAACAGCCACAATTCCAAAAAGTTGGGATGCTGTGTGAAATGTAAAGAAAACAAGAATTTGGATTCTCTTGGAGCCATATTTCATTCACGGCAAAACATAGAGCACTTATCATAAGGTGAAAATTGGACATTTTTTATTTCATTCGAAAAAATTAAACTAATTTAGAAATGAATTGCAGCAACAAATCTCAGTAACGTTGTGGCAAAATGATGTCTGCCTTTCTTTAGCATTCTTCATTCTTTTTACAACAGTCTATAAATGTATAGGAAGCGAGGAGACCAATTGCTGGAGTATTGGGAGAGGAATGTTGTCCCATTTTTGTCTGAAGTAGGATTCTAGCTGTTCAATGTTCCTAGGTCTTTTTCGCTGGATTTTTTGTTTCATACAACATCAAATGTTTTCTGTTGGTATAATGTCTGAACTGCATGCAAATCAGTTCAGCACCCTGATTATCCTATTGTGATGTCATGCTGTTTTGATGGATGGAGTATGTGGTCTAGCATTGTCTTGCTGAAATATGGATATCATTCCCTGTAAAAGACTATGTCAGGATGAAAGCATATGTTGTTGTAAAACTTCTATATACTGCTTAGTACTGACAGTACCTTCTAACATGTGTAAGCTGTCCATGCCATCGGCACTAATGCCACTCTATACCAGCAGAGATGTAGACCTGTTTGCTAATAACACACTGGATGATCAGTCCACTCTAATGTCTGCAGGACACAACATGCCTGGTTTCCCTAAATAATTTATTTTTCTATTTATTTGACCACAAAACAGGTTTCCATTTTGCCTCAGTCCATTTTAAATGAGCTTTGGCCCAGAGAAGCCAGTGTTGTTTCTAGATTGTGTTGATATGGTTTCTTATTTTCATGATAAAACTGTATCTTGCATTTGTTGACAGAATAGGGAACTGTGTTCAAGACAATGATTTCTAGAAGTATCCATATATTTATATGACTTGAGTTGCATGACTCAATCATGCCTGTTATTAATATATTGCTGCCTAAGAGCCTGGGGAGCACAAGCATCCAATATTGACTGTTTCCCCTGTTCTCTGTCCAAGATTTGTAGACCTCTGACCATCTCCTGACAGATTCCACATTACTAACAAGCATTGTTTTTATTCCCAGTCATGTGACTTTGAAACTTGAACATTGTTGAAAATTTACCTTCCAGTTGTTTCACTTACGTTTTCAGCCTTTTGTTAACCATGTCCCAATTTTTTATGATGTTTTGCTACCATCAATTTCTAAATATTTTTTTTTAAATGCAATGAAAAAATGTATAACTTTCAACTTATATGTTTTGTTGTGAAAAAAATGGCTTTAAGATTTTCAAATTGTATTCTTATTTTCTTTATATTTTTCACAGCATCTCAATTTTTTTAGAATTGGTGTTGTAAGTACACTTATTATTTCATTAAAAAATAAAAACATATAAAAATGTTAATATAAAACTTGTGGCTATATAATTGAAGACCAATGGTAAATATTACAACTTTACATATAACTCGGACTTCTATTAGGACTGAGACTATTAATAACAACAGACCCAGGAATGAAACCTAAGGGTGGCAGGAAAACCTATAAGGCCAATAATACTGCTGTACAGTGACCCTATAGCGGTCAGATGCCAGGTGTACACAAGTGGTTTGTAGAAGAATAAAATACTGGTCATAGACAGAATACATAGCAATTGCAGATATTCTGTGAACTCTCCTGAACTGTATTAGTAGATAATTGTATTCCCCCTGAAACAATAGTTCTGGAGTATCTTTTCCAAGAAGTTTACTTTGTGCCATTCTTTCGTTATTTGCTCAGCAATCTGTTATTAAATTGACAACTGGGTGTTACCATTCTCTTTCACAAAGCGCTATATCCTTACATAGTCTGACAGTAATCATCCCTGACAATATCAGACTGCGTAGGGACAGATTTTATTGACAAAGATAACAGTGACACCCAGTTTTCAATCAGGCTACAGTTATACAAAGACTTTCTATAGCACTGCTGATTGATTTTATCATGTGCAGCAGCAATCCACACATAACTCAATAACTTTACACTGCATCTGTTGATCCATAGTTAAAATAGTTGTGTTGCAAAAAGTCCCTATGTAGGCTAAGCAAAATTAACACATTTAGAGAAGAAATAAAGTTCTACGTTAAGATGATTCAGAATTAACATATAATGGGTAATACAATAATTTTTTATAACAGACATGTTTGGAGTGGTGACAGGTCCTCGTTAAACCTAATGACTCACAGGAGGCATTTTTTCTAAATGGAGTCATTCTCTTTCTTTTCCTTCTCCATACAGCTTAGATCACTATGATGACTTGCCCTGACATCTGCATTTTTCTGCTGAGACATCTTTAGCCCCTTGCCTCACAAGTCATCCCCAGTCTGTGTTGAAAGAATAAATAAAGGCCCCTGATCTGACCCCCTAATTCATTAAGACTTTAAGCCCTATCCCTAAAAAAATGAAGATCTCTAGGTCAGACTCCTTAATTAATGGAAACCTCAGTGCAAACCTTAATACAAACCTTTTAATACATGTTGATGCCTTAATTTGTAGAGCCAGTAACCTGCAGACCCCAAACTAAACAACATAATAAGCAGAACCAAAACCAGACCCCATAATTAGAGATGGGCGAATTGATTCTAACGAAGTGCAATTCGTTTAGAATTTCAGGAAAACTTCGATTCTGAACGAAATCGAAGTTTGGGGTACTTCGCGTGAACGAAGTGTGCTTTTGATTGATAAAATGGCTGCGAGCACATGGCGTTACATGGGGCAAAGAACTCTGCAGAGAAGAAGCCAATCAGAGACCGGCGGGATTCTGTGACGTCACCGCACTATATAAGTCCGGGCGCTCATACTGCTCTCACTGTACTGATTAGGGAAGGTGCTGCCAAGGCTGCTAATGATATCTCTTACTAAAGAACTCGTTTTTATACAGCGAGATTTGGGGGGTGTCACAGCTTGTCTCAGAGACTGCTTTTCTTAACGTTCTAATTCTGATTTTGTGGGGTATTGGAACTGAAGTCCAGTGTGCGTCCAATGCAGCTGCATATACATTTTAATGCTATCTGCTCACAGCACATTGAATATAAAAGGGTTATCTAAGCCTGTTCCTGTTGTATTCATTTAAAGAAACAGCGTTTTTACAATCCAAATACCACTTCATTTTTGGTTGCTCAATTCTTTTGCTCAATTTACATCCAGGGGTTAATTAAGCTTTGTTCTGCTGTTGTGGTGACTAAAAAAAAATTTATTTTTCACCGACAAAAAAGCAATTTTTCCTGTAGCATAATTCATAACCGAAGGTTATTTACAAGTTTTTCTCTTGCTGTGTACCGTAAAATACACGCCATTGTAACACGCTACAAAGCTGGTAGTTTTTGTTTGCTCAATTCTTTTGCGCAATTTACATCCAGGGGTTAATTAAGCGTTGTTCTGCTGTTGTGGTGACTAAAATAAACCATCTTTTTCACTGCCAAAAAATACATTTTTCCTGTAGCATAATTCATAACCGAAAGTTAATTACAAGTTTTTCTCTTGCTGTGTACTGTAAAATACACGCTATTGTAACACGCTACAAAGCTGGTAGTTTTTGGTTGCTCAATTCTTTTGCGCAATTTACATCCAGGGGTTAATTAAGCGTTGTTCTGCTGTTGTGGTGACTAAAAGAAACCTTCTTTTTCACCGCCAAAAAAAGCAATTTTGCCTGTAGCATAATTCAGATCCGAAGGTTAATTAAGCTTTTTGTGCTTTTACATTGTAAAATACACAGGTTTTTAACGACACATACAAGTAAATTTTCCTGGCCATTTGTGGGCTCAATTTTATCAAGGGTTACCAAGCTTGTTACTGGTTCATTTGGAGCAATAGGGTTGTTTTTCTCGCAGTGCAACAGGATTGCGCAATGCTAGATACGGTAAAACATTATTATGTAATTCCTAAAAAAAGCAATGTCTTTGTGCACATGTAGTGCTATTGCGTGTAAGATAACAGTCCATACGTAGGGTCCCAATCCTGGTATTAGCTTGTGTGCTCCACGGCTCTTAATGCACAAGCAAGTAGTGGAGAAGCGGGCGTAAGACAGGCGGGTCCAGGACGGACATGTGATGGTGACGTTTCGGGGAGGATTCTCCCTTCCTCAATTTGACCCGCCGTCGTACGCCGTTGCTCAACTTGGCTCTGTGCATTAAGGAGCGCTGAGCACCACAAACTCAAGTACCCATGGATTTAGGACCCTGACCGGCTACGGACTGTCTATGCTTACACACAAGTAGCACTAGCATGTGCACAAAGACTATTGCTTTGTTTTTAAGGAATTACAATAAATGAATGTTTTACTCGTCATCTAGCATTGCTGCAATCCTTGTTTGCACAGCCGTATGTATGATGGGAGAGAGGGATACTCCCACTAGCAGCTAATGCTACCGTAGCAGTCATATAGACTCTTAAATTGCCACACTTTGGTATCTGCAAGTGTGTATTTATCATATACAGATATCTTCATCAAACAGTGTCTGTACATTTTAGAACAAACAGTATGTCAGACAGAGAGGTGGCAGGCTCTTCACCTGCGAGTGGCAGTGGCACAAAAATTCCTGGAGCAGGCCCAGGTTGCAGCACAGCAAAGGGACGTCGCAGCAGGGGTCACACGGTGAGGCCAGAACTGCGGGTGTCATCTAGCGGCCGTGTGTTGTTCAGCAACCCAATAGTTATTTATTGGTTGACTAGGTCATCCACTTCCTCCCAGATAACATCTGACAACCCCAGCCAGGAGTCAGTGGGAACGTCAGACACAACCCTTAGTTTGCATGGCCCGGGAGCGGGTCAGCGGCCCTCACCTGTCCTCAACCCGTCTCTGTCCCATCCGGGTCCCTCAGCCAGAGATCTACTATTTGGTCTGGGCTCAGCGCCACTATATAGCGAGGATGAACAATTTGAGGAAGGCAGTCAGCAGCTACTTGGCAGCGAAGAAATGTGGCCAATTTCCCCTGTTCTTGCAGTAGGCGGCAAAGTATAGATGTGGAGAGTGGAGTGGGAGGTCATGTTGTGAGGGGTCAGCCTCTGCATTCCAAGACTGGTGATGAGGACAGCAGTAACGATGAAACACAAATAGATGATGATGTAGCCGACCGCACTTGGGAGCCGGGAGAAGCAAGGGCTTCATCATCGTCAGGAGAAGAGGGAGTCAGCTTGCGCGTCAGGCAGCGGAGCAGCCAGCAAGTGGGTTGTGTGGCCGTGAGTCAGCAGGGTAGCAGCAGTGTGAGGTCAGGAGCCAAGCGGCCAAGGGGTAGAAAACCGGTTTTGCAGGTCCAAGAAAGTAGCGGCACAGGGGTCTCGCGAGGCAGCAGGCAGGTTAGTAGTCACTCGGAGCGTTGGTGGTAAAATCAGCTATCGGCGGTGTGGCAGTTCTTTGCTAAGACACGGAGGAGCCGAATATGGTTATGTAGAATCTGTGGGCAGAAAGTGAAGCGTGGCCAGGGAGCTAACGTTGGCACCAGGCCCTTCGTCAACACATGCAGGTCACCATCCGGTGGCCGGGGGAAAACGGACTCAGATGTGGGGGTCCATCCTGCCGCCGCAGAAAAAAACAGCGGCCAGGGCACGCATGCCTTGCAGCCAGTCAATTCCCCCACCATTTGCAGATGGGGCGTTTTTTTTTCATATCTCCCTTTCCGGATGCTCCTGCCCCCCTACTCATGGGCCCCGCGTCTTCAGTGAGGCATTGCAAAGAACAACAGTTTGCGCCCAAAAATCCAAAGGTGCAGAGCTGCCCATGCTCCTTCCAAGTTTTGGTGCTGCGCCCCTCTCTTTCCAAATGGTGGACTTGCCCCTTTTCAGGAACTATGGTTGTGCCGAGCCGAGATGGAGAGTTCCAACCCGTAATTTCTTTTCCAAAAAGGAGTCCCCACACTTCAAAAATATGTAGAACAGAAGGTGGGCCGCCTTGTGCCTTATCGGTTTGCCCAAGGTGCCGGCAGTGGAGTTGGGTGTAACTACGGTCAGGCCAGTATATGTCCTTTAGGGCCCATTGGGTGAATTGCTTCCTCCCCCAGGCAAAACCAAATAACTTGGACAGGGATCCCGCTTTCTCTCCACGTTGTAAACCCGGGGCCTGCCCAATGCCCCCCTGTTCCCCCACCCCCACCACCTCTCGCCTCCAAAAGCACTGCTCCTCTACCACATGTGTGGGCACGCGGTGCCGCAGTTCTACACCTGGTTTGCCTCGGCGACAAGTCAAACATGGGGGAAACCTGGGCGTCAGCAAAGAAATCGATGTGTGGCTTTCTCGCGCCAACGAAAATCGGAACCTGGTGACGGACAAGGGGAGTAACATGGTGCCCGGGCTGCCCGAGGAGGGTGGTCCATGCACCCGCTGGCGCGTGTTCAATTGGTTGTAAAAAAGGTTTCCCGAAGTTTTCCCAATGTCTTCTGAAGTTTCTGAAAATGGCCAAAGGAAACTTTGCATGCCTTCATCCATTGCTAAAAAGCCAGGCACCCTCCTCAGTTGCAGCGGCAAAACCCTCCCCCAAACACTCGATATGCAATTTTTCCCAAACGTTGGTATTTAGCCTGACATGTTGGACCGACTGTATGAACAGAGAAAGACCATTAACGATTTTTATGACCGGCAGACAGGGATATCCCTGTGTAACTTTGATGCAGCCTGGCAGCTCATGGTGAAACCCCGTTTGTTGGGCCATTCGAGGAAATGTTATTTGTCAGTCGCCATACTAGGGTGAATAACGCATTCCACTGGTTTATGTCCTGGAACAGATGCTAAAATTGTCTGGGAGGAGATGGAGGGGGGCACACTCTCGTGGGGCCCCATGAGTCCGGAGGGGAATAAAATGGAGGAGGAGGAGGGGGACATTGGGAGCAGAAGCATTTTCTGGTGAAATGAGTGGTTTTTACCCCGGGGACAAAAGAGGAGGACGGGCAGCGGGGGGATAATTGAGAGAGGAAGACAGGAGATGACCCGCAAGCACCGTGGATATACAGGGAGATGGAAACAGGGAGCCCCCCGGAGTCCTTGTGAAAAATTTGGGGCCCAGCATGTGATTTTCCGGCTAGTGACAGCTGAATGCCCGCATCCGGGAGGGTGATTCTGGCTTCCACCCTCGCTACCGGGCCCAAAAAAGGGAGCCTTTTTCCAGCTGTGAGAGGGAGGACAACTCAAAACTATAGGGAATCCTCCCTAGTCGTTTGGGCCCCGCTTATGTGCGGATCGTACCCCCTCTGACAAGTCTGACCCCGGGGGTTTTTCCGCTCACGATACTGCCGCGGCTGCTGGGGGAAAGGGGGAGGGGGGGGGAGGGCATACCAGCTCCATCAGCACAAACAAGTCTGGAGTCATGATGAGCGTTTCCTTCATCCGCCCAGTGAGAAGAGAAAGCAGCAGCCCGGGCCCGGGAGCAGTCCCTGAACCAACGGGGTGTTTGGCCCTTTTACGGGAAGCCCCTCTGCCACCCATTAAAAGGGACCCCGCTGGACTACGGGCACCAAAAATTTGGTGTGGGGGCCGAAAACTTGCCGATTTTTGCAGGGGAAAGAAGCTGTCCCCCCCGGGCCCATTTAGTGTGGCATAAAGAGGGGTTTTTTCAGGGGGGCCATCTTTACCCAAAAAACCCTTTTTTTGGGCCCAAGGGGAAAAATTTTGGAAAAATTGCCTTTGAAAAAAAAAATCTGGCGGGTGGGCCCAAGTTTTCCACCACCAATGCCTTTGGCGTCAGACTACATCACCCATGACGCCTCACCCAAACTGTAAAAATTTGAGTCGGGGTTCAAACGACTGCCTCGGGCCCCCTTTTCTGATCCCGCCCCCCGCCTAAATTCCACAAATTGTTCCGTTTTCTCCACCCTCCACAAACCACCCTTTCCCCAGGGACTGGTATTCCCACCAACCTCTACACTTTTGTCTTTGTGCCACTCTAGACCTTGGTGCTGATGCGGGGCCCCGTAAAATCCACACTGTTTCATTTTTCCCACTTTCTAAACCTAATACTCTGCTCTGCTGCTGTTTTGCTGCGGGGTTTTCCCTCCATTTTTCTGTCATCGTGCCACTTGTGGCCTACCCATTTTTTTCCCAAATTTCCAAAAATCTCATTTTTTGCCCTCCTGACCCTCTTGCTGTTGTCCTGCCGCCGTCCCCCTTCCACTCTGTGTCTTTTTTGCCACTCTGTGGCCTCTCCTGTTTTTGTCCCTCCAAAAATGTCTTTTGGGGCCATTTGTCTGACCTAACTGCTGTTTCCCCGGACCTCCACACTTGTCTTTGTGCCACCTGTGGCCTACCCCATTTTTTTGCCACCTCCAAATGTCATTGTCCCACTGTCTAACCTCATGCTCTGCCGTGACCTCCCCACTGTTTTTTGTGCCACTCTTACCTCATGTTTTTTGTTTCCCCCCTCGCCCAACCTCCACTCCTGTCATTGTCCCAATCTGGGGCCCTACCCCTTTTTTCCCCACCTCCAGAATGAAATTGTGCCACTCTCTGACCTCATACTGCTGCTGCCGTGACCTCCACACTGTTTTCATTGTCCCCACTTGAGGCCTACTCCGTTTTTTCCACCTCCAGAATGTCTTGTACCACTGTCTGACCTCATGCTGCTGTGCCATGACCTCCACACTGTGTTATTTTTGCCCCCCTTTTGACCTCATGCTTTTGCCCCTGCCGCCCACACCCCCAAATCCTGTTTTTTGTGGCCACTCTGTGGGCTACTCCTGTTTTTGCCACCTCCAAATGCCCATTGTGCCACTCTAGACCTCAGCAAAGGGCTCCGCCCGCCACCCACCTCCCTCTCTGCATTGGGCCCACCTTTTTGGCCTACTCCTTTTTTGCCACCTCCGAATGTCATTGTCCCAAAGCCTGCCCTTTCCATCCCTTGCTACCGTGCCCTCCACACGTGTCTTTGGGTGCCACTTGGGGTGTCCTGTTTTTGCCCCCTCCAGAATGACATTTTTGCCCACTCCCCTGACCTCTTTGGCTGTGCTGGGGGGAAACCTCCCCCAACTGTGTCTTTTGGGGCCACTCGGGGCCTCTCCAGTTTTTGCCGGGCCCCCCCCAAAATGTAAATTGTCCCAAACTGCCGGGACCTCATGCTGCTGCTGCTGTGACCTCCACACTGGTCTTTGTGCCACTCTGGGGGCCTTTTTCCAGTTTTTTTCACCTCCAAATTCTTTGTGCCACTCCCTGCCCCTCATGCTGCTGCCGGGGGACCTCCCCATTGGGGTTCTTTGGGTGCCCTTGTGGCCAAACCCCATTTTTTGCCTCCTCCAGAATACCCCATTGTGCCATCTCTGTCCTATGCTGCTGCTGCCGTGACCCTAAAACTGTGTCATTGTGCCACTCTGGGGCCCTATTCCATTTTTGACCCCCCTCCAGAAGCTTTTTGCCAAAACGTCTGACCCCCATGCTGGCTCCCGTGACCTCCACATGGTCTTTTGGTGCCACTTGTGGCCTACTCCTGTTTTTGAACCTCCAGAATGTCATTGTGCCCGGGTTGACCTGTTGTTTTTCTTTGGCTGCCGCCGTCCCTCCCCCCCCTGTGTCATTGTCCCACTCTTTTGCCTCATGCTGCTGCGGCTGCCGCCGTCCCCCCCCCACACTCTGTCACTGTTTTTCCCACCGAGCTTCAGCTTTTTTTTTTAAAGCTTTCGGCTGCCATGATTTTAAATCGGGCTATTTTTCCCAGTTCATACTAAAACACAACATTGTATGAAGACCAAACCAAGCTCCCTCTGCATGGCACAACGTTCTATAGCACCCTGCAGGCTCTGTGCAGCCTGGAAATAGCTCTTTTTTAACGTGATTCGTGCCGAAGTAATTCGGACCGAAACTAATTTTGTTGGAAAATTCGGCGAAGTCACCGAATCGAATTTTTGAGAAATTCGCCCATCTCTACCCATAATCTGCAGTGCCCAGGCCATTTTTCATAAAATACTTACACTCCCCACTCCTGGGTTCATCATTAGGTTAAGGTGCACAAATCATCTTAACGATGGAAACATCATGAGTTTGTGTGCGAAACCATATGCTAAAATCTGACGGTATGTCCACACAGTGTATTGCAGTGCATACGGTATGCGCCGCAATACGCCAGGTGTTTCAGCGGCTGCGAACAATTGACGTGTCACTTCTCTCCCCGAGCGTACAATTCGATAGCATTGTACACCCGGGGAGACGACGCGTAATTCATAACTCTCTATGAATTATAAGGTGCAATACGCACCGAAATGTGCTTATAAATACGTGGCGAAAAAAGCCGTGTGAACATACCCTGATAGTGGACAACCTGGATACTGAAGTGGACCCTGAACTGTACTAAAATGGTGACAAGACTCTTTAAAAGACACATAGTTGTTTAAGAAAAATTCTGTCACTGGAGATGAAAGTTACTGTCACAGCTAGGACCTCATCAATATACAGCGCAGAAAAGAACTTGTTGGATGTGACAGTTTGATTAACTACCAAGTGAGCCAATGATGATCGCTATCATAAACTATATTGTATATTCTGAAAAAATCTGTATTAACTGTACTAAGCTCTGTTCATAACACCCTTAGGGTTTGTTACATCTGGCTTCTATTGCTTTTTGATGGCCAGAAAAGCATAGTCTGCTGTTCTATTCTTTTATTTAGAAAAAATGGAAATCTGAAAATCTCATTAGAACTAGAATGAGTATTAGTCAAGGTGAAATCACTTGTATTAGGATGTAATATAATCCTTCCTTGTTAGAAGAAAATGAAATCAAAGAGTACCTACAGTACACATTTTGTAAAGCCTATAAAAACATTCATACTTGTGGTGCCTTGTGGTTTATATTAGCTAAACTACACCACACAGTGAGGGTGTCTTAAGACCTCATGCACAAGATAGACTTATTAATATTTTATTGATAAAGTCACGCAGAATACCTATGATTTCTTACTATAGAGATATTAGACATGAAATTCTATCAATTTCCTGAAGGGTTTTTAATAAAAAATTGCAACACATGAAATGTCCTAATTAGAATTAAAAGAGCACATATTTTACAGTAATAAAAAAACATCCAATAGATTCCTGGCAATGACACTATCTTTCATAATAGAATAAAGTGTATATCAATTTATTTCAGAGGTCCTATCACACAAAACAAATAACAAGGGCAAGATGACAACAATTTTTGCGGATTGAAACCATTGTTAGTCCGGGGTGTCTGGGGCCTACCAGAGGAGTTGGTTTCTGGGGCCCACTCTACCTCCCTGCCTCTGCCACCTATACGGTGTCCCACCCGGTCTCACTTCAACTTATACAGACTGGTGTGATGACATCATCACACTAACCTGTAACCAAGATGGGACACTGGGGCTTCTGAGTCCTAAGGAAATTGCCAAAAATTCCACTTAAACCATAGAGTGCAACACCATAACCACATATTACCACCACACACTGACTGAATAATACCAACACATATTACCACTCGGGATGAGCGATTATAATTGACAAAGTTGAAATCGCCACGATTTTTAGGCTGATTGGAAAATTTATGATCACGCGATATTTTAGGTGACAATCTGCAGATAATCTATTACTATCGCACCATTTTTGGCGCTTCCTGTCATTTTGGCGGCCAGCAAATCAGCTTAGAGCATAGAGCAGGGTGAGCTGGGTGTGCTACGTCATGACTGTGATGTGTATGGTTGTCATTGCTGGAAAAGTCACATAACCTCGTTTTTCATAGAACAGTGTTTCCTGTTCAGTATCAGTCTTATCAGTGTCTCTCACTAGAGCAGGACGTGTGCTAGGTCTCTCTCAATACAGCTCAGCTCAGAGACACAGTTCTTCTCTTTATTCATACAGACAACTATGATTTTAGCTGTGAACATTAGAATATAGGTAGATTAGAGAATTTCAGTTCTTAGTTAGTTAGACAGAGAATTTTAAAGAAGCATCTAGCGCTGTACAGCCGTGTGGGGGAGGTGGGGAAGTGGGGGTCGGACAAACACAAACAGACAGGCAGACAGGCTTTTGAAAGGAAGATGTATATTGTGCAGCCCAGACTCTGCTTTGAACCTGCATTGAAATGGCATTTTTTTACCACTTTTTGGCCAGCACACCTCGCACCTGAGGTGAAATTGTACCTTTTATTTTCTGGGAGCCCCCCCTTGTGCTTACATTGGATAAAAAATTTCTAGTAACTGCTGGTGTATTTAATTGTGCAAAAACCACTTTTTCCTTATCTGCTACATTTTAAAATGCTTTTTTTTTCACTTTGGTGCAGCTCAGTTTTGTTTCAAGAGCCCCTTGTACTTACATTAGGATACAGACATTTTCTAGTAACTGACTGGTGTTTTTATTGGTGCAATAACCACCTTTTCTTATTTGTATAACTTTTAAATAGCTGTTTTTCACTTTGGTGCAGCCCAGTCTTGTTCAAAGAGCCACCTTGTACTTACATTAGGATACAGAAATTTTCTAGTAACTGCTGGTGTATTTCATTGGTTCAAAAACCACCTTTTCTTATCCATATAACTTTTAAATAGCTGTTTTTCACTTTGGTGCAGCACAGTTTTGTTCAAAGAGACACCTTGTACTTACATTAGAATACAGAAATTTTCTAGTAACTGTTTTAGTTTGTCATTGCTGCAAAAAACGCAATTTCTCATCCGTGTAACTTTTGAATAGTTTTATTAGGCTCGGTGAATCTCAGTTTGGCCCAGATAGTGCAGTTGTATGATAGTTTGTTTAAAACTATCAATTCCTAGTCCTACTGGGCAGTTGTAAATCCCTGGGACTGAAGGAAGAACACTGTTGATTTGGTGTTACGGTTCTTCCACCAGACCTCATTTCACAGGTATTCAATAGAAACAATTCTGTTTCTAATCCTAGTTGGCTGTTGGAAATTAGAGGGATTTAAATATAGCTGTGATTTGCCGTCTTTCAATAAAAGACTTTCAAAAACTCTTCCATACCTTTTTACATTTTTATTTTTCTGAACATGGAGCGAAATTCAGGTGGTAAGCGACCAAAGAGGGGTGTAGGACATGGAGGTAGGGTACGAGAGAAGTTGCTCCTTCTAGTGCTGACGACAACACGCAAGCCTGCGGATCTTCGGTTGCAGGACTGTCAGCCCTGTCATCTCTGGGTCGGTGCCCTGAGAATCTCAGTAACGAACAGTGTCGACAATCTGTTCTTCAGTGGTTAATGCAACCTGTATGCTGCGGTCCTGGACAGAGATAGTCAATGTCCAGTTCAACTAAAATGGTGGTTCAAAGACTCCTTTTTCCGGCACTTTTAATCTGTGGGTCAGACAGGTTTAATAGTCATACTGCGATCTAGGACAGATATAGTCAATGTCCAGTTCAACTAAAATGGTGTTTCAAAGACTCCTTTTTCCGGCATTTTTTAATCTGTGGGTCATGCAGGTTTAAGGGTCATGGTGCGGTCCAGGACAGGGATGGTCAATGTCCAGCTCAACTAAAATGGTGGTTGAAAGACTCCGTTTTCCGGCACATTTTAATCTGTGGGTCAGACAGGTTTAAGGGTCATGCTGCATTCCAGGACAGGGATAGTAAATGTCCAGTTCAAGTAAAATGATGGTTCAAATAATACTGTCTTCTGGAACTTTTTAATTTGTGGGTCATGCAGGTTTAAAGGTCATGCTGTGGTACAAGATAGGGATAGTAAATGGTGTGTGACTTTTTTCTGTGACTTTGTCTTGCCTAAGATGTAGCACATATCCAGTTTGCTGTTGTGGATGTTAATTCCAGTTTCTTAAGCCCTGTTTGGGTGTAAAAATTAAGTTGTTATTCCTCTCCCATAGACTTTAATGGTCACTGCGATAATTATGTTATCGACTATCGGATATCGTCATGATAATTGCCGATATCGACTATCGAATCGATAACGATAGTTGACACAATCGCTCATCCCTAATTACCACCATATATGGACTGTATAATACCACCACACCTTGACCACACATTACCACCACATATGGACTGAATAACACCACAACACCATGACCATATATAACCACCACATAGGGCCACATGTATGAAAACTGTCTAAAATTCACTTTGTTGCCCATAGAAAGCAATCAGAGTGCCCCTTTCACATTTCCAGAGCACTATTTGAAATGAAAAGGGCACTCTGATTGGTTACTAGGGACAACAAAGTGAGTTTTCGACCGTTTCATACATGTGGCTCATAGGGAGACATGTATGATCGTGAGTTGCGTCTGTTTTCTGGCGAAAACTGCGGCTCACCGATCCGAATCCACTGTCGGACACTTCGCCACTTTCGGATGTGCCTAACATGAAGGGGCGTGCAATAGGCGCGTTGTGGGCGTTCTGTTGCGGGACACAGCACTTTCGAATATCCGAGGCATGCATTTATCGCCGGGCGGCAAAGTGAGTGCATTGCAACTCCGACAGGCAGACCTAGTTGATTCTGGTCTAAATGAGCCGCGGGGCGAAGGGGAACGAGAACGTAATGGAATGTGGCAAAATGTGCTCTAGGTCGACTGTTACAACAGTACACAGCTCACAGCTCCGTGAGACATGGAGTATGATTCAAAAACTCGTTTTTATGAGGTGTATAACATTCTCAGAAAAAGAGCTCAAACCTTCTAAAAACAAACATAAATAAAAATCACTAACAGCGCGTTTGTCGCCGTCACCGGCACTACATCAGGAATTGCGATATAGAAAATTGCCGGGAAATACATAATTCAAATTCTGTAATTTCTTCTCATTGGTCGGCATAAATCAGCCACTCAGAATAGAAGCGACAGTGACCCATTATAACCTATGGAGAAGTATTGACCAATCACATGAAAAGGCGGGACAGTTCAAAATACAGTAAAAAAGGCAGAAAAGAGCTGATTTGTTGAACAAGCGGGAGCTTGGCTATCCCAGCCAATCAGAGCGCGAGCTACTTTGAATTCAATGAGTTCATTTTTATTTTTTTAATTTCGTTTAGCCAATGATCAATAATCTTGGTGTAACGAAAATAAAGAAATAAAAATGAATTAATTGAATTCATTTTTATTTCTTTATTTTCGTTAGCCCCATATTATTGTTCATTTTATATAGAGATCGGTACAACTTTGTGAGTCTTATCATTTGATTTCGGGTATGTACAGTTTTATTATAGATTGCATTAGAAACCCATAAGAGCATCGCAACCCTCTCCCATTGTCCAAAACCGGCCTATTTTAACTTGGGCCCAAACACAAACAGAGCTCGTTCGAT
>JAODAL010046110.1:0-31266 GCA_025379985.1 Phyllomedusa bahiana | reverse complement strand
AAAAAATCGCCTTTCTAAAGGGGGAAAACATTCTCAGAAAAGAGCTGAAACCCAAAAAAAAAAAAAATACATAAAACAAAAATCACTTTCCAAATACCTAATTCAAGAATTGGGATTTTGGGAAATTACCGGAATATAGTAATTCAATTGTGAAACGTATTCTCATTTGGCATAAACCGGCCAATCAAAATAGGACGACAGGGGCCCCATTCTAACCTAGAAGGAGTATTAACCCAATCAAAATTAAGACAAATCCCTTATATCCTATGGAAAGTTTGGACAAATAAAATCAAAGGGGGGCATTAAAAATACATAAAAAAGACGAAAAACTGTTTGGCTGAGCTAGCGGGGGCTTGGATATCCCACCCCAATCAAGGGAGCTACTTCCCCCCAAAGTCTATGGAGAAATGGGCCTCTGAAATCCGGCTCTCACCCGTGCGGCATGAAGTATTAATTTAAAAAAAAATTTTTTTTAAGTGAAACATTTCAGATAAAGAGCAAACCCTTTTTTTAAAAAATAAAGCATTAAAAACCCGAACAATGCGTTTTGCCGCCGAGACCGGCGCTACATAGGGAATTGCAATAGAGACAATCGCCGGGAAATACAGTAATTCAAATTTTTTAAGGGCTATTTCATTGGCCCAAAAACCCCCAATCAAATAGGAGCGACAATGTCCCATTAAAACCTATGGAAAAGAATTGACCTCAAAATGGAGCGACAATGTCCCATTAAGCCTATGGAGAAAAATTGACCAATCATATTAAAAGCGGACAGTTCAAAATACATTTTAAAAAATGCAGAAACGAGCTGATTGGTTGAAGCGGGGGGCCGTCCATTTAGCCAATCAGAGGCGGAGCTACTTTCCTAAGTTCTATGGGAAAAGAAATTTGGCGCGCTCTTATTTGGCTAATTTAAAAAGAGGCGGTTATTTGGACCAATGGGGGAGCGAGCGAGCTCCTATGGGTTTTTTCAAATGCAATCTGAAATCAAACTGTACACCCCAAATCAAATTATAAATACAGAAGTGGTCCTGATGTTATTAAAATGAATAATAATTTTGGGGGTAACGAAAAAAAAAAAATTTAAATCAATAAAAAGTTTATTTCTTTATTTTCTTTTACCCAAGGATCAATAGTATGGGTGCTCGAAAATAGGATATAAGGGGTTTTGTCGCTCCATTCTGTTTGGTTATACCCCTTTCATAGGTTAAATGGGGCCCTGTCGTCCTATTCTGATTGGGGCCAAACTTCCCCATAGGACATAATGGGTCTTTGTCGCTCCTATTATGATTGGCGGGGCTCTGCCCCCAAATTGGGAATACTTAAAAAATTTTGAATTACTGTTTTTTCCCGCTTTCTCTCTTTTGAAATTTCCCCATGTACCCGGTCTCGGCGACAAACCGTTGTTCGGATTTTAACTGTTTTATTTGTAAAGAAGGGTTGGCTTTTTATCTGATAATGTTTTACATTTTAAAAAAAATAATTTTTTTGATTAATACTTCATGCCCCACGGCGTGAGCGCCGAGATTTCATTGCGCCCCTCTTCCATAGACTAAATAGGAAGCTCCCCCAATCAGCTCTTTTCGGTCCTTTTTTTCTGTATTTTTTTAAATGTCCCCCCTTTGATTATGATTGGTAATAGTTCCCCCAGGGTTTTAATCTTCACTTTCCTCCTATTCTGATTGGCTGGTTTTAGCCGCCAATGAGAATAGGTTTCTATTTGAATCACTGATTTTCCCGGGAAATTTTCCAAAAACCAATTTTTTGATATTGCGCCGTTCGAGAATTTTTTTGGGAAAATGATTTTGTTTTTAAAAGTTTTTTTTTTTTGGAGGTTTGAGCTCTTTTCTGATAAGTTTTCCGCCTTTTGAAAGGCGATTTTGGAATCATAACCCCGTGCACGGAGCGGGCGCCGAGATTTGTGTACGATCTTTGTATGCTTCCTCCAGTTCCCTTCTTGCTTCATTTGCCCCGCCTCTTTTTACCAGGTCTACTTGTCGGGTTTTAGCGCCGGATTTCTGTTGCGATCTTGTGGTTTTTTTACCATTTCCGTTCTTGCCACTTCCCTCGGGCGGGGGATTTGACCAAAAAAAACCAGGTCGCTTTTTGGAGCGCCGACGCTGCCTGCCGGATTTTTCGAGCCCGATGGTACATGCCTCGAGTTTTTGAGCGCGCCCGTCCCGCCCCGGAACGCCCACCCGCGCCCATTGCCCGCCCCTTCATGCGGGGGGCCCGGGAAGTGGGGAAAACGCTGCACCAAAACGCATCCCCCGTCCCACAGCGGATTCGGGCTGGGAGGCGCAGTATACGCCAAAAAAAGGCGAAATCCCCCATATAAATGTCCCCCCCTTTAATGCAAAAAAAAAGCACTTTTAAACCTCTAGTTCCATACATGTCTCCCAATGTCTTCAGGATAATTTAAAAAACATTTTTAATACTGAAACCCGTCCCTCTGATGCCTCAAGCAATAAAATTTTTTCCCCAAATGTGAGGAAAAAAACCTTTCCCCATCTTTATAAGAAAAACATTTTTAATTTTTTCATAAATTGTTTCTTTTTAAATGAGAACAATAAAAACAAACAAACAAAAAATTTATACCTTTATTTTAAGGGGTAAAAAACCCTTTAATAGAAGCTGTCAAAATTCCGGAAAAGTTTAGGGAATCTTGATTCCTAAATTTCTAATCTAAAGGGAAACCCAATTTTTGGCTACAGAGATGTTTTCCCTTAAATTTTTAGGACTCTCCTTTTTATCTTTAAACCAGTGTGCCAACCCCACCAAAATTGGGAAAAGGGGATAAAAAATTTTAAGAAGCTGCCGAAACAAAAATTTATTATTTTTAATTTTATTATTAATTTTAGTTTTTTTTTGCCAAAGAGTTTGGTTTTTTGCCCCCCCATTACCCGGGGGGATAGAAATATAAAAGTATAGTGAACAATAGTTTTATAAAAGATTAAACAATGTATTTGGCCCTAATGCAAATGTCTTAAACATACAGATTAAAACCTTTGTTTAGCAAATTTTTTGGCATTCAGGGGTTTGGCTAATGTTATAATTAACAACTTGAAAAGTTGTAAAAAGGGGGTACAATATCCATTTCAGCCAAATTACTTAGTCTCAGTTGAGAAAATATTTTTCAAAAATTCTTTTCCCTCATTCATTTAAATTTTGCCCGGGAAACCATGTAATGCTTTAATTTTTTCCTGTGGTTGGGGGGTGCTTTTTTGCCAATTTGGAAAAACCCCCACATAGGGGTTTCTAGGGGGTTTTAAACCTCAGGACATTTTTGGGGGATCCCCATTCCAAAAAGGGTCCCTTTTTCAGCAAAAAAATTTTTTTGGGATTTTTTTTGGGCAGAAAAAAATTTTAAAATTTTTTATCATTTTTATTTCCCTAAATGGTTGCTTTATATATTGAAAATTAGAATCATAAAATAAAATTTGAAATAAAACCCCCTTTAATTTTAAAAATTTTTTCGGGGAAATATTGTATTTCAAAAAGGGTGCTTTGTGTTTTTGGGGAGAAATGTTTAACGGGAATAGATTTATACAGGATGCTAAAAGGGGTTTAATTTTAAATGCTGAAGATTTTAAATCTTTTGGTTTTTAATGATTAATTTTGCTCCAAGACAACAAAAAAACAAACATTTTTTAATCGGGTAAGAAGAAAAATTTACCATCCCAGGCTTTGATTTTCGGGAAAAACTAAACCTAAAAAAATTTTAAAAACCTAAGAACAAAAAGCCTGTGAGAAGACTTCCTATTAATTACTATTAAAATGATAATGGGGTTTTGTTGGGTAATTGTATGTAAAACCTTTGGCCAGGGGAAAATTCCATTAAAAAGAAAAAAAACAGATTTACTTTTACTTTGGGTTTCTGAGCATAAAAAAATTAAGAGTAAAAAGCTGTCTTTTTCTATCTATCTATCTATCTATTTATTATTATTTTATTAAAATTTATTTTTTATTATATATTTTTTTAACATTTTCTTGAAATTAAAAAATCTTTTATTTTTATTTATTAACTTTTTAGGGGCCCACTTTAAAAATTATAGTTTTTTATGCTTAGATCACTTGGATTGAATACCAATTAAAAAAAAGGGCAAACCAGGGTTTTACAAGAGAGGGCCACCCCACCATTTTTAAAAAACGCATTAATGAATGTATAGTGTCCCAAAAAAGTTTATAAACCTGTCTTATGGGGGTTTAAATAAACCAGGCGGTGGTTTTGCCTTGCATAGCATAGCCAATTTGTGCCTCATATCTTATCTTTCGCGCATAGCTACATATGGGGCAAAAATATTTTTACAAATTTTAAATGTGTCGTGCCTGCCACAAACTGCTTCAAGCTTTGGTGTATGACTATTCATAGTATTTTTAAGGAATAAGGGCCCTTTTAAAACAGTTTTTTTGGTCCCAAAATATGAAACCCAAAAAAATGTCCCCAAAATTTTTTTTAAATAAAGGGTCCCTGCATTAAAGATAAAAATTTCTGGGGAAGTTTTGAAGTTGCCGAAAGTGCTATAGAAAAATTTTCTCAAAAATGTATATTTTTTTTTAATTACCTCTTTATATACTAAGTTATATCACATCAAGCACTAGATCAAGCATTGTGTTTTTTTCAACTTTAGGGCCCAAGATTTTTATGAAGCCCTTGAATGTTTTATATAGGATGGGATTTGGGGGAATTTAGGGTGTTTTTAGCTTTTGGGGAGGGGTTTCCCAAACCCGGGGGTAAACCCTTTTTGGGGTAAAGTCCCCTGTATTGAAAAGGGTAGAGGTAAATTAGGATTTAAATAGGGCTATCTGGGGTTTTAAATTTCTCCGGGCCCCTTTTCCCTCAATCCCCCCTGTTAACAGATTGGGGGAAATTAACCCCCTTTTTTAGGGGAAAAAATACTGTGGGGGGGGTTTTGGTTTTTTTTTTTCACCCCTTTTTTTCTTTCTTTTTTTTTTTTTAAAAAATTTTTTGGTTTTAAAATTTAAGGTTTTAAAAAGGGTCTTACTTATTATTATTTACTGTGATTAGGGACGGGGGTTTATTTCCAAACCCACTTTTTGGGGTCAAAAGGGGGAAAATTTCCCTTTTGTGCTTGGTTGGACCCTTTGGGCAAACCGCGATTTGTAGAAGGTGGTATAGCGGACCATCCCAAAAAAAGTTTTTTGGGAAAGGGGGGGTTAGGGGGCTCCGGTTTTCACTGCCCCCCGCCAAAGGGCCAATAGACTTGCTGGGGGGGAAACCTCCTGGTCGTAATTTTTGATGTGGCTACTCACAGTGACAGTCAAAGTGCAGGTAACCGAGTCCAGGCAGGTACAAGCAGGAATAACAGCAGAATACAGCAGAACAGAGGTACAGAAACAGCAACGTGGACACAGCAGGGTTAACTAAAGACAGGAAGCTGACAGGCAAGACAGCAGGATACATATGAATAAACAGGTATCAGGACGGCAGATAACAGCGTAATCCAGGAACAGCAGAGTTAAACATACACAGGAGCAGACAGAAATAACAACAGGTAACACCAGGCAACAGTGGTCAGGAGCTCAGGTGGACAATCATAAACTGTGCAGGAACAGAGGCAGGAAGTTACTTATATGCCAGGAGGTTGTAGGTCATTGGGCAGGAAATTGTGACACTGTCCCTTTAAATCCAAACCAGCAAGCGCGTGCCTGCCTGCCCTAACGTGAATGTGCAGACAAAAGCAGGAACAGAAGGCAGAAGCAAGAGTAGGTAAGTACACAACAAGCAAGGGACATGGCAGGGACTGGGACAAACACAGTAACACAGAAGAGACACGGCCTTGTCTGTGATCCACAGCGAGTAGTGTGGCTGGGACCGTGACAGTATGATAATATATTTAAAAAGTTGTCTGGCAAACCCCCAAAAAAGAATTTCTCAAATAGCTAGCCAATCTTCATTCATCTCTTGTAATAGTTTAACCTTGTTCTGTGTAGCAAAGCAACAGTATTTCCTGATTAAAAAGCTTGCCTTGTAAAACTACAAAGCCCATGATCCTTTTCTGTTCTTTGTCTACCTTACTGTCTCCAAACCTCAGCCTACGTACATGACCACTATTTCCTCCCTCATGTTATAAGCCTTGAAAGGCAGAATCAAATAAGTTTGAGTTATTATCCCTTAAAAGAAGTTAAATCCATCTTGGTCACCTGATCTCCTGGGCTTGACACAAAGCTGTCCAGATACACAGCATATCACTGCTGAGCTTCCAGTCATCAAACAGCTGATATAACCTTTCAGAAAGCACACAAAATTGAATGAAAATATATTGTAAATGTGAGAGAAATAGTATTTAGACAAATCTTTAAATAGAGACTACATTTGACGCTGTGAATTTACTGAGATATTCCACTTGTCAAATTGAAAGAGGAAATATTTACAATAATCAAAAAGAAAAATCCCTTTTTTTCTTCAGGGACTGTCATTAGATCTAAAAAACCAATCATTTTAACAGAATATTACTTTTTGGGTTCAAAAAATTTTCCCAAAAATTTAAGTTTTAAAGTCCCAAGGGTTTATAAAAATTTTTTAAAAAGTTTTTGTGTGGGGGTTTTGTAGATAATGTAAGGAAATTATTTACTCATTGATATAGTTATTCTCCTCTGTTGTACACTATCAAAAGGCCAAATCTAAAAAAAAAAAATAATTATTTGACTGAAAGGAAATTGGGAGAAGTCTTTTTTTTTGTGCTGACATTCCACTCGCTAGAGCTGGTTTGGCAAAATAATATATAGTAAGTCTCCTTGGAACCCATCAACATCTGCTCATGAATTTTAATGATGAGCCTTAATGTAATATAACTGGTTAGGACACTTTTCATATAGGGTGCCATCATCTGTATGGGTGTTTTAAGTCGTCTGATATTTTATCCATAAAATGTTCAGTTTGTGTGTTGTATAAAGCTGATTTCGTTCTTTTTAAAATATTTAAAATGTTTTGTTTTGAAAAACTTCCCAATTTTTTTTGGGACATTGAGTTGAAATATTTACAAGTTGCATTGGGTATTTAATTAAAATGAACTAGTAGTTGCTGCAATTTAAAACATAGGCAAAAATGTGTATTTCGTATGCACTGAATTTTAATAATGTGATGCATCATTTATTATGTTTAACTCTTCTCTGCTATATGCACATGGCAGAATTAAATTGTAGTCAAATACAATTATCTCTCTGAAGGAAATTAAATTTTATCAACCTTTAACCCGTTTTTTAAAGTAGTTTTTTAAATATAAAGTCCTACACTGCAGGGAAATTTGGGGGGAAATTTTGGGTTTCCCGATTTTTAACTAAAATAAATATTCATTTTTGCCAAGAACATAAAAACTGCAATATTTAATATGTTTTTAGAAATTTTTTTTTAAAAAACAACCGCAGCGACTGATTTTATTAATATTTACACATACATCCTATTATGACAAGGTGCTACCAAAGAAAATATGTTGATGCTTCTATATATACACAAAAACCCAAATTTACAAAAATTTTATCTTCTTGGGGCATTTCACTCCCTAAAAATTGCAATAAAAAGTGATCAAAAAGCTGCCTATATCTCAAAGTGGGGTTCCCATAAAAAAATAAAATTAAAAGTTTTAAAAAAATTTAAACCCTGACAAAAAAAAGGTTTCAAAAAATAATGAAAACATTTTTTTTAAAAAAACATGTTTTTATATTTTTAAAACAAAATAACACATTTTTTATTTCCCAAAAAGTATACAATGGGAAAAAAAAAAAACCCGAAAACATGGCACAAGAACAGTTTTTTCCCCATTTCACCTCAGTTGGAATTTTTTTGCGCTTTTCCAGTATATTCTAGGGTACGGTCAATAACACCGTTAGAAACTACATATGATATATTAATGGTAAGCAATAAGTAATATCAATATGTATTATAACTACAGATTTTAAATGTACAAGACAAGATGAGACAACAGTAGTGTGGGTTCTACTCTTTTATTCACATTAACATTATAATAGAATAAAGTCTTATTTCGAAGCAAGTAAATTATTAAAGAAATTGAGTTAAATTAAACCTCAAAATAAGGTCTCTGTATGCCTGCCATGTATATACAATTTTAAATATTCTGGAATAAAACTAGGCAGAAAGGCTAGACATTCCAGTGACGTTTTTTCATGCCTGAGGTCTTAAAGTTGTTGACAACAGCAAAAATAACTGGAGAAAAATATGGAGGAAGCAGTATAATTATGGGCCTAGTGTGGTAAGCAATCATTTTTTCATATTATACATAAACCTCAAATAGACTATCAACAAGAGTAAAGGAATGATTAATAGATAAATAGATATTGGAGGGAAATTTTCTTGAAGGACAACTCTGTTTTTGCAATTTGTAACATTTCTCATTGAACCTACATCAAATGTAAAGTAAAGTTAATTTACAGTATAAGTTTAGTTTAGGTCATTGCCTAATAGAGCTAAACTAATGTATCCCAGGGAAGCCATTAAAATCAGGGCTGCCACTCCCTATGTGCTGGTGTCCTCTTTAGTGTTGAGCGATTATTATCGACAAAGTTGAAATCGGCACAGTTTTTATGGTGATCAAAATTTTTAGATCATGCGATAATTTAGGTTAAAATCTGTGCATCATCTATTAATATCGCGCCATTTTCGGCGCTTCCTGTCATTTTGGCGGCCAGCAAATCAGCTTACAGAATAGAGCAGGGTGAGATGTGTGTGCGACGTCATGACTGGGATGTGTATGGTTGCGATTGGCTGGAGAAATCACATGACCTGTTTTACATAGAACAGCCCTTCCTGTTCATGATCAGTGTCTGTCAGCGTCTCATAGCAGTAGGACGTGCGTTCTGCCTGTGTCCAAACAGCGCGGGCGAACACAGACAAGCTCTATAAAGAATACTGGTTATAGTTCACCAAGACTTAGTGTAGACATTGCACTGCAATAGCTTTATTATTAACAGTTTTCTATTGAAATATTTCCTGGATATTGGGCAGCCTGAACTTATATTAGGATACACATCTTTTCTAGTAACAGCAGGTCTCTTTGTTAGGTGAAAAACACCACTTTTATTATCCGAATACAAATCAGATAGGTGTTATTTTTCAATTTTGCAAATTCCAGCTTTGTTGATATAGCCACCTTGCAGTTCAATTAGAATCCAGCAATTTTGTAGTCAGCACAGGTTGATAGTTGCCAAAAATACCTTTTATTATCCGAATACATTTCAGATACGTGTTTTTTCACTTTGGCGCACTACAGCTTTGTTCATTGAGGCACCTTGCACTTAAATGTGAATACAGCAATTTTGTAGTCACCACAGGTGAATTGAAAGGTTCCAAAAATACCTTTTATTATCCGAATACATTTCAGATACGTGTTTTTTCACTTTGGCGCACTACAGCTTTGTTCATTGAGGCACCTTGCACTTAAATGTGAATACAGCAATTTTGTAGTCACCACAGGTGAATTGAAAGGTGCCAAAAATACCTTTTAATATCCGAATACATTTCAGATACGTGTTTTTTCACTTTGGCGCACTACAGCTTTGTTCATTGAGGCACCTTGCACTTAAATGTGAATGCAGCAATTTTGTAGTCACCACAGGTGAATTGAAAGGTGCCAAAAATACCTTTTGATATCCGTATACATTTCAGACAGGTGTTTTTTTCACTTTTGGTCAGTCAAGCTTTGTTCATAGAGCTACTTTGTAGTTAAATTTGAATACAGCAATTTAGTAGTCACCACAGGTGAATTGATAGGTGCCAAAAAATACCTTTTATTATCCCGTATACATTTCAGATACGTGTTTTTTTTCACTTTGGCGCAGGCCAGCTTTGTTGATAGAGCCACCTTGCAGTTAAATTTAAATCCAGCAATTTTGTTTTGATTTGAGGGATTTGAGAATAGCTGTGATTTGCCGTCTTTTAATAAGAGACTTTCCAAAACTCTTCCATACCTGCTCAAATTTTTATATTTCTGAACATGGAGCGAAATTCAGGTGGTAAGCGAGCAAAGAAGGGGGTAGGACATGGAGGTAGAGGTACGAGAGAAGGTGCTCCTTCCAGTGCTGGTGACAACATGCATGCCAGCGGATCGTCAGTTGCAGGACCGTCAGGCCTGTCATCGCTGGTTCAGGGCCCTGTGAATCTCAGTAACAAACAGCATCGCCAATCTGTCCTTCAGTGGTTAATGCAACCTGCATCCAGCAGTCTTACCTCCTCGTCCTCCCAGTCACGGCCACAAATCTGGGGGTCCGGCACTTTTTAATCTGGGGTCATGCAGGTTTGGGGCTCATGCTGTGGCCCAGGACAGGTATATTCAATGTCCGTTGAAACTAAAATGGTGGTTGAAAGACTCCTTTTTCCGGCACTTTTTAAATGTGGGGGTCATGCAGGTTTGGGGCTCATGCTGTGGCCCAGGACAGGGATAGTCTATGTCCAGTGAAACTAAAATGGTGGTTCAAAGACTCCTTTTTCCGGCACTTTTTAATCTGTACTTCATGCAGGTTTGGGGCTCATGCTGTGGCCCAGAACAGGGATAGTCTATGTCCAGTGAAACTAAAATGGTGGTTTAAAGACTCCTTTTTCCGGCACTTTTTAATCTGGGGGTCATGCAGGTTTGGGGCTCATGCTGTGGCCCAGGACAGGTATAGTCAATGTCCAGTTCAACTAAAATGGTGGTTCAAAGACTCCTTTTTCCGGCACTTTTAATCTGTGGGTCAGACAGGTTTAATATTCATACTGTGGTACAGAACAGGTATAGTCAATGTCCAGTTCAACTAAAATGGTGGTTGAAAGACTCCTTTTCCCAGCACTTTTTAATCTGTGGGTCAGACAGGTTTAATGGTCATACTGCGGTCCACGACAGGTCTAGTCAATGTCCAGTTCAACTAAAATGGTGGTTGAAAGACTCCTTTTTCCAGCACTTTTTAATCTGGGGTCATGCAGGTTTGGGGCTCATGCTGCATTCCAGGACAGGGATATTCAATGTCCAGTTCAAGTAAAATGATGGTTCAAATCATACTGCCTTCTGGCACTTTTTAATTTGTGGGTGATGCAGGTTTAAGGGTGGTACAAGACAGGGATAGTGAATGGTGTTTGACTTTTTTTCTGTGGCTTTTATAACCTAAGTGTGTTGCCTAAGATGTAGCATGTATCCATTTGACTGTTGTGGATTTTAATTCCAGCTTCTCCAGCCCTGTTTGGGTGTAAGAATGAAGGTGTTTTTGTTCTCCCATAGACTTTAATGGTCTTCGGTGATAATCTATCATCGACCATCGAATATCTTGTCGATGATGGCCGACTATCGACCATCAACCGATGGCGATAGTCAACGTAATCGCTCAACACTAGTCCTCTTATGTGACAGATGGAACCTTGGTTGCACATGCCATCAAGTACCTGGTATGAATACTACCTTTAAACTACCTATAGCTATGCCCTGTTTAATGGGGGCAGAGGGAGGACAACTGAAAAGGTGAAAGAAAAATGTATCGTTTGTGAAGGTGCTTAGCTGTTTATGTTTTGCCATGAAGTAAAATTGATGTGGGAAGCTTGCAAATTAAATAATAAACATTTTCACCATTCATCATTATTAAAAATTTTGTACCGTTTTTATTTTAGCTGCACCTTTAGTGATCCATTGTTTACAGCTCGTCTCCAGGAAATACAACCAGGGCTGAGAGCTCCTCAATCCTGGCCAGACATCACCTCTCCTTTCAGGCAGCTACTGAGTGTTCAAACCCCAGGTGCGGTCATTCTATTCCTCTTCTCTGTACTTCTTAGTAATAAGTCAAACAGTGTAAATGAATAAAAAAAATCCACAGGTTTGGTTCCTGCAGGGATTTGAACCTAGGACCCTTGTGCTGTGAGGCAAAAACTTTACCTCTGAGCTACATTGGAACTACTCACAGCTCAATACCTAAACAGACCTGTCTTTGACTGAGTGAGGAAAGGCATGGTGATGTCATCCTGTTGGGTCACATAATATGCAATTCAAACAAATCACACGCGCCCCCCTTCTGGGATTCTTAATGAGAGACAGGTTACATTTTTGCTTGTAGAATCACCAAAATTAGCCATATTTCATGGCTTACATAAAATACATAAGTCCACCACTGTTCCTCCCCTGCATCCGATAATATCGGATATTGGGTCACTGAGCGAGAGGTTGTGTGAATTGGTGGATCTACTACTACAACCATTTTTTACCCAAGTACCAGGCTACATTAAAGAAAGTAAACAGGTTTTCAAAATTTTTTAAAACTTTCACTGGCAGCCTTCTTTTTGTTGTCTTACATGTGATGTGTCCTCTCTGTACTCCAGTATCACCCATGATAGGAGTCTTATAGCATTGGCATATCATTTGTATAATTTTAACTCCTACACGGAGGATCACATGGAGTACATTTTGGACATAATATCATATCTTCTTAAACACAATTGTTTTCAGTTTGATGGACAGTATTTCCTCCAGACATGTGGGGCGCCAATGGGGGTGAAATTTGTGCCCTCATTGGCAAACCTCTACATGTCTTGGTGGGAATCTAAATTTATTTTTTCTGCTGACAATCCATTTTTTAAACATATTCATTGGTATGGGCGATTCATAGATGACATCCTCATTGTATGGGATGGAGGGGAATCTGTAGTTTCGGATTTTCTCTCCTATCTCAATAACACTGTGGACGGCCTCAGATTCACCCATACCATTGCTTCTATTGTTATTTTGTTTTTTGGATATTTCTTTGATTGGAGATACTTTGACTCAGAGAATTAAAACCTCTTTGTTTCGAAAATATACCACGGGCAATGCGATTTTGCATGCTCACAGCCATCATCCTAAATCCACTATTAAGGCTATACCAGTAGGAGAGTTTACTAGAATTAAGCGTGCTTGTTCAGAAGTTTATTCTTGTCAACATTTGCTCAATCAGTCTAAAAATAGACTTATGTATAGAAAGTATCCTATCCTTTTTACGCGCCTTAAGTGTCCTTTGCAAGGTATACCAGATGCCAGATTTTTGGGAGGATCATGCTTTCATGCGCACTTCACACAAATTAAATGCGCCTAAAAACTGCCACGGCAGCGCCAATTCTCAAACATGTCACCCTATATGTATATATTTGATGATAGAGGTATACCTTCATGACTTATTGATATATGAATTTACATATGACAAATATATTATAATCTCATGTCATTATTTAATGTATCTGTAATTTTAGTTTTGTAGAGACGTGTTTGAAAAAGGTTGTTAAATGACCGAAATGTCATGAAATGCCCAGCAACTAATAAAAGTGAATTGCAAATGTACGTGCGGTTAATTTTCATGTACTGTATGTATATTGTATTTGTAGACAATTTGTGTAACCATGGACTGATGAACACTCATGCCCTTAGCAATGCTTTTGTAGCCGTTTTCAGCTTCTTCTCTATAACATGTCTTCTAAGGGCCTTCTAAAAATTGTTTGCATCAAAGCATGATTCACACTAACTTTTTTTTAGGTAGAACATGTTCGCAATTTATTTGGCTTTGTGTGCCCAATGAAACCCACACTTCCGATCACATCTCCTTAAGTGAGATACCATTTTACATTTAGCTGACAAACTGGTTCCTTTTTTGTCTTCCTGCACTGTGGATGTTTTTACTATGTTCTTAGTAAAGGACAAGAGCTGTACAACTGTTTTTTGAGTATACAAGTTTAATCCAATCAGACCACATTTTTGATAATCCATATAGAAATACTAATCAGTACAAAAGCTCTACTAATTTTTTGTGCAATGGTATCTCAACAGCAAATAGTAAGTCAGGATTTGGAGAACCTAAGATACTGTAAAAGCGAAAATACTGTAAAAAGAAGTTTTATAAATGCAGTTTCAGCATTCTAAGACCACTTAAATGCTACCTTTATGCATTATCGGATAATTTTGCAAGGCCTACGGATATGCCTTTACTTTCTTGTGAGCACACCAAATTAATATAGCTTGGACTTTATTGGGGTTCTCTTAGTATAGTACATGTTTAAATATTTGAATTAAACTAGTTGACTGCCTTGCAGTAATAATGTACTACCTTCGCATGGAATGATTAAACCCTTTGATTCTCCTCTGTACCTCACTGGTCTCTGGGACAGTGCATTTTTTTTCATGAACTACATCCTGCTGCACTGTTTATACAGGAATTAAGGGTGCTTTCACACGGTGCATTTATGGTGCGTTTTTGATGCGTTTTTCAATGCATTTTTTGTGTAGGAAGGTACAGCAATTAATGCTGTACATTGCTGCACAAAAATCGCGGTTATTACCGCGATTTTACCGCGAATTTACCACAATTTTTGCCGCTATTGGTGTGCAGTAATGTACATCATTAATTGCTGTACCTTCCTGCCAAAAACTGCATTGAAAAACTCATCAAAAATGCACCAAAAACGCACCGTGGGAAAGCACCCTGTGAAAGCACCCTTATTGTATGTCTCCAACATAGTAGCCCTAGGAAAGTTAATAAACTTAAAAATCCAATAGTAACATTAAAAAGAAACATATTCTCTTCAAAATGCTTAAATACAATTAATCTGAAAATAAATCCTTAGAACGTTCTCTTTGACAGGAAGTTAGTGAGTAATGATACATTTACTTGTGTAGTCAGTGCAGTTGTGGTGCTCAGAAGGTTTTTAATTGGATTGACAAATCTGCATTTTGAGTTGCAAGAAAGCTTATTAGATGTGATTTGCATTGCAGAGGACAGGAGTGTTGTCACGGGTGCCCCCGCTCCTCGGCCCGTGGGCCGCGGGCACACCCATGTCTGCCCCCCCCGGGTGTGTGCCGGGCCCGGGGCGCGACGCTGTCCACAGGACGAGCGGCGGTCCCGCAGAGCACAGGGACTCACCTGACCTCGTTCCTGTCCCGTCCACGCCCTCTGCCAGCCGAGGCGCGCGTGCCTGTCCTCTAAGGCGCGCGCGCGCTCGTTCCCGAAGATTTAAAGGGCCAGCGTAACTTTAATTGGCTAATTGCCAGACGCCTCCTCTATTTAAGGTTACGCTCACTGTCACTCTGTGCTGGATCTATGTTGCCTCGTGCCTTAGCTAAGTATATCCTCGCCTTACCGTGTACCAGACCTCTTGCTACGTTTCTCGACTCCGAACCTCTGCCGCCAGCCCCGACCTTCTTGCCTGTCCACGACCACGAACCATTGCCGCCTGCCCTGACCTCCTGCCTGCCTACGACTACGATTCTCAGACTACGACTCTGTACCACGCTGCACCTCGGCTGCCATCGCAAGCAAGTCACGTCAGGAGGGACGACCTGGTAGCCTCACGCCGCAGCAAGTCCATCCCGCTTTGTGGCGGGCTCTGGTGAAAACCGGGGGCTACTTAGATTCCGTTCCCTGGCATGGCTTAACTATCATCCGTTTGACGTCTTTACAGATCACAAGAATCTGCAATACCTGCAGACAGCTCAGCGCCTAAATCTTAGCCAGGCCCGGTGGTCTCTTTTTTTCTCTCGTGTTTGATTTAAGATACACTTCCGTCCGGCCGAGAAAAATGTCAAGGCAGATGCTCTCTCCCGTGCCTCTGACATTACCGGAGAGGAACCAGTATCTCAGCACATCATTGCTCCTGAACGGCTGGTCCACATGGCTCCTGTGGATCTCTGTAGCGTCCCTCTAGGCAGAACCTATGTGCGCCCCGCACTCAGGAAGAGAATTCTGGGTTGGGGGCATAGCTCTCTTCTGGCCGGTCATCCCGGGGTACGAAAATCCTATGCCCTCATCTCGTGACACTACTGGTGGCCAACTCTGCTCCAAGATGTCAAGGACTTTGTTCTTTCCTATACCACTTGTGCCCGAAACAAGGTTCCACACCATAGGCCCACAGGTCTCCTAGTCCCTCTGCCTGTTCCGGAGGCTCCATGGACACACATAGGCATGGACTTCATCACGGACCTTCCCCCTTCCTCGGGGAACTCCATCATCTGGGTGGTCACTGACCGATTTTCAAAAATGTCCCACTTTGTGCCGCTGCCTGGTCTTCCTTCAGCTCCTCAATTAGCGGGCTATTTTTTCCAGCACATTTTTCGCCTGCATGGTTTACCATCCCACATCGTCTCCGATCGTGGCGTCCAATTTGTCTCTAAATTCTGGCGTGCCCTGTGTTCCCGGTTGCAAATCAAGCTGGATTTTTCCTCCGCATATCATCCTCAGACAAACGGGCAGGTGGAGAGGGTAAACCAGATCTTGGGGGAGTATCTACGACACTTCGTGTCCGGACGTCAGGACAACTGGTCCGAATTGCTTTCTTGGGCCGAGTTCTCGTATAATCACCGGGACTCCGACTCAACTGGCCGCTCTCCATTTCTTGTGGTCTACGGGCGTCACCCGCGCCCTCCCCTCCCCTTGGCTTCTGCCTCCGAGGTCCCCGCCGTGGACAACCAGGTTCAAGATATCAGTGTCATCTGGCGAGAGACCCGACAAGCCTTACTCCAGGCTTCAGCCCGCATGAAGATGCAAGATGACAAGAGGAGAAGACCTTCCCCAATGTTCCTCCCAGGGGATAAAGTGTGGCTCTCCTCTAAATACATACAACTCAAGATCCCTAGCTTTAAATTGGGTCCGCGGTTTCTGGGACCTTTCAGAGTACTGCGACAACTGAACCCGGTGTCCTATAAACTCTGCCTGCCTCCGTTTCTCCGGGTTCCTGCATTTCATGTCTCCCTCCTAAAGCCGTTGGTCCTGAACCGGTTCTCCCAGAGGAGCGCTGCTCCGTCTCCGGTGTTAGAATCCCCTGATGTCTTTGAAGTGAAGGACATCTTAGATATGAAGACCATCAGGGGTAAGCGATTTTTTCTTGTAGATTGGAGGGGCTTATGCCCCGAAGAGAGGTCCTGGGAACCGGAGTCCAATATCCTGAACCGAGATCTGATCCGCAGATTCCTTCGGCCTAAGAAGAGGGGGAGACCTAAGGGGGGGGGGTACTGTCACGGGTGGCCCCGCTCTTCGGCCCGCGAGCCACGGGCGCACCCGTGTCTGCCCCCCCCCGGGTGTGTGCCGGGCCCGGGGCGCGACGCTGTCTGCAGGACGAGCGGCAGTCCCGCAGCGCACAGGGACTCACCTGACCTCGTTCCTGTCCCGTCCGCGCCCTCTGCCGGCCGAGGTGCGCGTGCCTGTCCTCTAAGGCGCGCGCGCGCTCGTTCCCGAAGATTTAAAGGGCCAGCGTCCCTTTCATTGGCTAATTGCCAGACGCCTCCTCTATTTAAGGTTACGCTCACTGTCACTCTGTGCTGGATCTATGTTGCCTCGTGCCTTAGCTAAAGTGTTCCCTAAGTATATTCCCGCCTGACCGTGTACCAGACCTCTTGCTACGTTTCTCGACTCCGAACCTCTGCCGCCAGCCCTGACCTTCCTGCCTGTCCACGACCATGAACATTTGCCGCTTGCCCTGACCTCCTGCCTGCCTACGACTACGATTCTCGGACTGTGACTCTGTACTACGCTGCACCTCGGCTGCCACCGCAGGCAAGTCACGTCAGGAGTAGTGTTGAGCGATTGCGTTGGCTATCGAGATCGATCGATAGTCGAGAGTCGGCCGCTATCGATAAGGTTTTTCGATAGTGAGCATCGATTATGCGCGATGACCATTAAAGTCTATGGGAGAGCAACAACACCTTCATTATTACACCCAAACAAGGCTGGAGAAGCTGAAAATAACATCCACAACAGTCAAATGGATACGTGCTACATCTTAGGCAACACACTTAGGTTATAAAAGTCACAGAAAAAATGTCACAGGACCATTTACTATCCCTGTCTTGTACCACAGCCTGACCTTAAACCTGCATCACCCACAAATTAAAAAGTCCCAGAAGGCAGTATGATTTAAACCCATCATGTTACTTGAACTGGACATTGAATATCCCTTTTCCTGGAACGCAGCATGAGCCCCAAAATGCTGACCCCCACATTTAAAAAGTCCCGGAAAAAGGAGTCTTTCAACCACCATTTAGTTTCACTGGACATTGATATACCTCTCCTGGGCCACAGCATGAGCCCCAAACCTGCATGACCCCACATTTAAAAAGTCCCGGAAAAAAAGGAGTCTTTCAACCACCATTTTAGTTTCACTGGAAAATTGACTATACCTGTCCTGGACCGCAGTATGACCATTAAACCTGTCTGATCCCCAGATTAAAAAGTGCCAGGAAAAAGGAGTCTGTTATGTCTGTATCTGTTATGTTTTCGTATAATACACGGTATTTTTTGCACCTTTCAATTCACCTGTGGTGAATATAGAATTGTTTTTTAAGATTTAGTAGATGCTGCGTCAATGAAACAGTGCTGAGTGCGCAAAAGTCAAAAAACCGTAACTGTGATGTTTTGTATGAAAACACGGTATTTTTGGCAACAAACAACCTGTTTCTGAAATACAAGATTGCTGTTTGTAATTTAAGTGCAAGGTGGATATATCAACAGTCACAGGTGTAATGGGTAAATTGAAACCTACTGAAATGTATACTGATAATAAAAGTGGGTTTTGCAGCTAACAAAGAGACCCGCAGTTACTAGAAATGATGTTTATCAATATAAGTTCGGCTGCCCAATATCCAGGAAATATTTCAATAGCAAACTGTTAATAATAAAGATATTCCACTACAATGTTACACTAAGTCTTGGTGAACTTTATCCAGTGTTCTTTAAAGATAGAGCTTGTCTGTGTTCGCCCGCGGGCCCCCCCTCCCCCGCTCCACCGCCGTTAATTTAAAAGTGGTAGATTTGCTTTAAAATTCTCTAGCTAACTACATAAAATGTTCAATCCTAATCTAACTAAATTGAAAGGATCACAGCTAATAGTAGAGGTTTCTCTGTGCAGAAATAGACTAATTTCGCTGAGCTGTTTGGCCACAGGCAGAACGCAGGTCCTATCCCTATGAGACGCTGAGAGACACTGAGGCTGAAACAGGAAACGCCTGTTCTATGTAAAACGAGGGTCATGTGATTTTTCCCGCCAAAACGCAACCATACACATCCAAATCATGAGTCGCACAACATTCACCCTGCTCTATTCTGTAATCTCATTTGCTGGCCCCCAAAATTACAGGAAGCGCCGAAAAAGGCGCGATCTTAATAGATGATGCACAGATTTTAACCTTAATTATCGCATGATCTGGAAATTTCGATCACCATAAAAACCTTGCCGATTTCAACTTTGTCGATAAAAATCGCTCAACACTAGTCAGGAGGGACGACCTGGTAGCCTCACGCCGCAGCAAGTCCATCCCGCTTTGCGGCGGGCTCTGGTGAAAACCGGGGGCTACTTAGATTCCGTTCCCTTCCCGTTCCCGGGGCTTAACTATCATCGCTTGCGGTGGACCAGCGGATCCACTACCCAGCCGTTACAAGTGTGATGTAGAGCATCCTATAAATGTAAACAACAAGCAATTCGACAGTTTCCGCATAAATCTGAAATAATACTTAAATGATTAAAAAAAAATTGATAAGACTGAGTTACAGGAAGTACAGAAACATGATAACGTTAACTAGTGGCTTATAGTGTTGAGCGATTGCGTTGGCCATCGACATCGGTCGATGGTCGATAGTCGACAATCATCGACAAGATGGTCGATAGTCGACAATCATCGACAAGATAGTCAATAGTGAGCAGTCGATTATGAGCGATGACCATTAAAGTCTATGGGAGAGCAACAACACCTTCTTTTACACCCAAACGGGCTGGGAAGCTGGAATTAAAAATCCAAAAACAGCAAATGGATACGTGCTACATCTTAGGCACCACACTTAGGTTATAAAAGGCACAGAAAAAAAAAAAAACACACAACATTCACTATCCCTGTCTTGTACCACAGCATGCCCTTAACCTGCATCACCCACAAATTAAAAAGTGCCAGAAGGCAGTATGATTTGAACCATCATCTTACTTGAACTGGATATGAATATCCCTGTCCTGGAACGCAGCATGAGCCCCAAACCTGCATGACCCCCAGATTTAAAAGTTGCCGGGAAAAGGATCTTTCAACCACCATTTTATTTGAACTGGACATTTTACTATACCTGTCCTGGGACTCAGCATGAGCCCCAAACCTGCATGACCACCAGATTAAAAAGTGCCAGAAAAGGAGTCTTTCAACCACATTTTTGTTTTAACTGGACATTGACTATATCTGTCCTGTAAACCCCAGAATGACCTTTAAACCTGTTGACCCACAGATTCAAAAGTGTCGGGAAAAGGAGTCTTTCAACCACCATTTTAGTTTCACTGGACATTGACTATACCTGTCCCGGGCCACAGCATGAGCCCCAAACTGCATGACCCCCAGATTTTTAAAAGTGCTGGAAAAAAGGAGTCTTTCAACCACCATTTTAGTTTCATGGACAAAATACTGTCCCTGTTCCCGGGCCACAGTTGAGCCCCAACCTGCATGACCCAGATTAAAAAATTGCTGGAAAAAGGCGTCTTTCCACCACCAGTTAGTTGAACTGGACATTGACAATACATGTCCTGGCCACAACATGAGCCCCAACACCTGCACGAACCCCCAGATTAAAAAGTGCGGAAAAAGGAGTCCTTCAACCACCAATTTAGTTCATCTGGACATAGACAATACCTGTCCTGGGCCACAGCAAGAGCCCCCAAACCGCAAGAAACCCCAGGATTAAAAAGTCCGAAAAGTGACCTTTTCAACACCTTATATAGTATTCCCAGGACAGTAGACTAATCAGTCCATAACTGCAGAATGACCATTAACCAGACCCTGACCCCACAAGATTCAAAAGTGCCGGGAAAGGAGTCTTTCAACCACCCAATATTAGTTTCACAGGACATGACTATACCATGTCCTGGGCCCCAGCAATGAGCCCCAAACCCCTCAAGACCCCCAGTATTTAAAAATTCCGAAAAAGGATTCTTTCAACCACCATTTTAGTATCACCTGTACATAGAACAAATATCTGCCTGTAACCGCAAATGACCATTAAACCTGTCTGACCCACAGATTCAAAAGTGCCAGGAAAAGGAGTCTTTCAACCACACATTTAAGTTTTCCTGGACATTTACTATATCTGTCCTGTACCGCAAATTGACCATAAAACCATCCTGTCCCACTGATTCAAATAAGTTGCCAGGAAAAGGATGTTCTTTTATCACAACCACCGTCATTTTAGTTATCACATGAACATTGACTATATCCCCTTGACCTGTACCGCAGAATGACCATTAAACCTGTCTGACCCCACAGATTAAAAAGTTCCGAAAATGGAGTCATTTCAGCCACCAATTTTAGTTTCACATTGACATAAGACTATATCGTACCTGCGCCCACAGCATAGCTCCCAAACCTGCAGTGACCCCCAACATTTAAAAGTGTCTGGAAAAAGGAGACTTTTTCAACCACCCTCTTAGATTCACTGGAACATTATAACTGTCCCTCTCAGGGTGCGCTAGCCCCTACCGTATGAGTGCGGACCAAATAGAGCTTCACATTGAAATACTGGAGGATTACACGTTCCTGTTCCACCCAGTGCCCTTTTTTTCTTTTCTTGGCATTCCTTTTTCTCTTATTTAGCTCAACGTGCGGATGGAATTGTCTCTGTACTTTTTTTATCTGTCCGAGCACCAAACTCTATGTCCACAGAACTAAACCCTACATCCTGGACAGTTTTCCTGTACCTTCACCTTGTAACAATACAGAGGTAATTTTTTAAACAACTAAATTTGTATACATGCAAGATTTTTAGTAGTTTAATTCTCTAGAAAACACATAATTAAAATAGGATGGAAACCCACCATGTCTTTGTATCTCATATTTTTATAATTGTATAAAATGGGGTTGGGTATACAGGATTGCTAGCTATGTTATAGATCTTGCAAAAACAAGTCATATTTTTTTTTTTTTTGCAATATGTGACCATTAACAGTGTCCTAAACTCTATCCTGTTTGAGACGCACAAACACCCTTGAGCCACTCATGACAATTGTGAAGAAAAATGTCGTTAGAAACACATAATTTTTTATAATAATACCTGGTAGTATACTGCATTTCAAAAGCAAAATGCCTCCAAAAATTCAAGCATGACCCTTGGAGCCACCTTTGGACAATTAGAATAACAAATGCTCTGTTAGAAAAAAACAAAAAATTTTATAAAAGGACTGAAGTAAAGCCTGCATTTTTAAAGCAAAATGCCCCCAAAAATATCAAAGCATGACCCATGGAGGCCACTTTGGGACAATTGTGGAAATGAATAAATGTCATGTTTAGAACAAAAAATTTTTTAAAATCTGACCTGTATTATTGCTGCATTTCAAAGCTGCAAGGAACCCACAAAATATAAAACTGACATCTACATCCACCTGTTAAAAATTGTTAGATGGAGAAATGCCACTTAAAGCCACAATTCTGTTTTCCAAAGTCACCAAGATTTAAAGCTGGTATCTCACAGCTACATGACCCCCAAAAAATTTATAAATAAGACATCTCACAACAGGCCACTATAACAAATTTGGTGAGGGAGAAATTTCCACTTAGAACCACATTTCTGTTCCAAAGGACATGATAATTGCTGTATACTACACAGCAACATGACCCCAAAAAATTATAAATATACTACTACGGCCACAATTAAAAATTGTGAGGGAAGGAAATGCCACATAAAAGAAAGCCCCATTTCAGTTCCAAAGGACCAAAATTTTAGCTGTATCTCACAGCAACATGACACTCTAAAACCCATAGACAATGCGCAAACAATCTAAAGATAAAGTGAGTAAATGGAATAACGGGTGTTGTCAAGAAACCAGCAGGTACTTTTACAGTCTCCTTACAGCAAAAACCACAAATTGAACTGTTGGGAAAAGATAAAAAAAATTGCAGTAGAAATGATCATTTTAAAAAAACATTTTTTCAAGAAGACCATTGCTGTTTGAATAAGGAGGAATGAGAAGATACCGTCAACAAAACGGTGACCTCGGCAATTCGGTGCCACAACATCATCAGAGAAACCATGCCTGATTCATCTTGATGAAAAGTCAAACGATCCACATTAATCTGTGGAAAGTCGGATGCGTATGTCTGTAATGACCTCCTCCAGCTGTGCTGAAGGTCCGCACATATATGGACGCAGGCGTCTGGGCAGGAACAACACCTCTATGGCGTGACTAGCTCATCTCCGGGCCATTCATCCATTTTGGATACTCCAGAATTACTATGGGTCCTGGAAAACCTAAAAAAAAAACATCGTGTTGAGACCTCAGATCAGTCGTTAGCACCATTATCATAATCAGATCTCAGAGATGATGACATAGGATCCCCTGGGCAAAGCAAGCGGTTGGTGAGGTGGTAAACAAAGATTGCCAGAGGTCACCCATTAGGCTTCTGCCACCTTGCCTGCTGCTGCCGCTACGCCTACTTGGCACTCTACTGCTGTCACGTCGCTGATGTTGTTCCACCGTGACATTTGGGAACGTGAAGCAGACGCAACAGATGTCTCCAGTTGATCAATCAGCAAGGTCTCCATTTCCTCCTTTTACTCTCTATTTGGGTGGGTGGAAGGAAAGTGCTGAGTTTTGTTTTGTACCGGGATCCAGGAGGGTGTCCACCCAGTAACTGATGTTCATTTTGATGGCCTAAATGCGAGGATAATGTTGGAGGAAATGGAGCATCCAAGCACTCATGTGAGAGATGGAGCCTTGATTTCCCAAGCCTCTGGGTCGAGGGCACTAGCAAACTGATCTCCTCATCTTCCTCCTCCGCCTCAAATTCGCGCCAACCTCTTTCCAAGGCAGGGACGTCGGTAACATCGGTGTCTAGGAATACCTCCTCCTCCTCCTCCCCTCCGCCCTCCGGCACAGCTTCAACACAGCCCTGACATGCCTGAGATGATGCACCCTGAGAGCTGATGCGCCACCTTGCACTAGCTCTGGAACCCCGAACCACTGCCTAATGAAGACCGATGAAAATGTGAAACTGTCGGCCTTGTGGATTTGACGGAGAGAAAGGCTCCGTGTCCGCATCTGTGTCCGTCCTCTCCTCCGTCGCTGGCGGGACCATGTTTGTTTCAGAGTGTCCAACGGATCGTACCAGAACTAAGATCACCACAATGCTCATGCTGACAAGGGCATGTCCGCACTGACCATTTTGGTGGCTTCTTCAAAACTGGCAAGGATGGTGCAGAGCTCTTTCACCTGCCTCCACTCTCGTGGCTCAACACCCCGAGGTCCGCACCGCTGCTTTGTCAGGCCATGTGTCCACTTCGACTGCGTAATGGCATTGCGCTGCTGCCACAATCGCTGGAGCATGTGGAGGTTGGGAATTCCAGCGTGTTGCCACGTCAACAATGAGACGGTTGACGGGAGGCCGAGCTGACGCTGCAACGCAGCCAGGCGGGACGAAGCAGGTGCGAACGGCGGAAGTGCGAACTTAGACTTCGAAGCCTTCCTCAGCAGGCAGTCCAGACCCGGTAAGCTCTTTAGAAATTTCTGACGACAAGGTTCATGACATGTGCCAGGCAAGGGATGTGCTCCAGCCTACCGATCTTAAGGGCGGCCAGCAGATTTCGCCCGTTATCGTACACCACCTTGCCTGGCACAAGGTTCTGGCACCCAGCCAGCGCTCGGTCTCGTTGCGGAGAGCCGTCCACAGCTCTTGACCTGTGTGTTGACGGTCTCCAAGACACAATAATTTCAACACGGCCTGGTTTCTCTTGGCACGTGATGCCACCCCTGGACCTTGGGGGACAGAACCCTGCACCATCCCTGCAGTTTTGAAGAGCGTGCGCCGAGCCTGAGAGCCACCGTCACCCCCAGGACATCCACCCAGCTCACCCAGTGAGCTGTCACAGAGATATAGCGGCCTTGGCCGTGCTTACTATCCATGTGTCGTGTCAGATGGACTATTTCCGGCCACAGATGCAGACAACGCGCTTGAAATTTTTAGATGACACGTGGCTGGCCAGGGCAGGGACGCTTTTCTGCAAAGAAATGCCTGCTCGGCATCTGGTATTGGGGCAGTCAAGGCCATGACGTGGCGAAACTCATCTGTGTCCACCAGACGGAAAGGCAACATTTCCAAGGCCAAAAGCCTGGCAATGCCGACATTCAGGCTTTTGGCTTTGGATGGTTTGGGGTTAAAGTGTTTCTTCTTGCTCCCAAACCTGGAAGACAGAAGGCTGGCTGCTAGACTGGCCGCTGTACGGCGTGCAGGTGTCAAACTGCGAAGGAGAAGGGGTAGGATGGGTCTCTGGTGGTGCTGGTGGTACTCGGGCGACGGTGGAGGCTGAAGCGGAGGCTGATCCCTGATCATGACTCTGAGAGACATGGGCAGCTGAGGAACGCTTGGTGGTGCGTAGGGAGGCGGAGACAGAGGGTGTGACAGTGGTTGGAGCCCGGCGTCGGTCTGGCCTTTTTTGGCCAAGTGTTGCCTCCATTTCAACTCATGCATTCGCTGCATATACTAGACCAGTTGGTGGTGTTACCACCCTAAGGTTCTTCCTCTACTTATGCGTTTTACGGCAAAGGCGCAAATATGACATCGCTGGGTGAAATCAGTGGCTTGTCAAAGAAGGCCGCAGCTTGAGAGGTCCTGGACCTTTTTTGACGGCGATAAGCAGGGGAGCGGGGTTTGCGCTTACACGAGGCTGGCGGAATCATATCATCGGACTTCTGCGACCCGCCTCTCCCATTTTGAGGCTGAAACCCCCGGTACTTCGGATCACTACCCTATCGTCTTCCCACCTCGTCCAGTGATGAAGCGCTCGCACAGCAAATTCTGCTGAAAAGACCACTTTGGATCCGCAATGTCGTCAACATCAATCAACAACACAGGTGACTTCGTCATCTGACATTGTTCTGGCATCGCGAGAACTGCGGGCTACAAGCAAGTAGGGACTGCAAGGCTTTGCCGACCGCCCGGCGATTTTTGCCGATTGACCGGCTCCTTCTCCTCCTCTGATAGGCATCAGTAACTGGGCGTTTCCGAAGCAAAAGAAAATCATCCTCTTTTGCCTCTTGATCCTACTTAACATGCCTTCGTGAGACACCCCAACCGCATTTGTCTCAAGAGGTCTTCAGAAAATGATTATCCACGTGGTGGATACACGAGTTGACATTTTGTCTGCTTCATGTTGGAGCGGATGCTGGTGAATGCTGATGACGACATTTGTGGCCGTGACGTGGGAGGACTAGAGGTAAGACTGCTGGATCAGGTTGCATTAACCACTGAAGACCCGATTGGCGATGCTGTTCGTTACTGAGATCACAGGCCCAGACCCACGATGACAGGCCTGAACGGTCCAGCAACTGTGATGAGTCCGCTGGTCATGGGCAGTGTTTCGCCACACTGGAAGGAGCACCTTCTCTCGTACCTCTAACCATCCCATGTCCAATCAACCCCCTATATGCTCGCTTACCACCTGAATTTTGCCCATGGTTCAGAAATATACAAATTTGTAGAGGCCATGGAGAGAGTATTTGGAAAGTCTCCTTATAAAAGACGGAAAATCACAGCTATTCACAAATTCCCTCAAATCAAAACAAAATGCTGGATTCAAATATAACTGCAAAGTATACTATCAAGTCAACAAAGAGCTGGCCTGCTCCAAAGTGAAAAAACACGTAATCCTGAAATGTATTCGGATAATAAAAAGGTATTTTTTGGGCACCTGTCAATTTCAACTTGTGTGACTACATAATTGCTGGATTCAAATTTTAACTGCCAAGTGGCTCTATCAAGCAAACCGGACTGGGCTAAAGTGCAAAAGCACGTATCTGTAATGTATCGTGATAATAAAAGTATTTTTAGCACCTATCAATTCGCAGCCTGTGGGACTAAAAAATTGCAGTATTCACATTACAGTAGCAAGGTGTCCGTCAATGAGACAAAGCTTATAGGCTACCAAAGTCAAAAAAACGTATCTGTAATGTATTCGAATATTACAAGGTATTTTTTGGCACCAATCAACCTTGCTGAACTTTGCTGGATTCAAATTTATTAAGTACAAATGAGGATATATCACAAAGGTTGAAAATGTGGCAAAATTGAAAATGAACACCTATCTGAAATGTATACTGATAATTAAAAGTGGAGTTTTGCACCTAACAAAGAGACCTGCAGTTACTAGAAAAGATGTGTACCTATAAGTTTCAGGCTGCCCAATATCCAGGAAATATTTCCATAGAAAATCTGTTAATAATAAAGCTATTGCAAACGTCATAACAAACTAAGTCATGGTGAACGTTTTACCATAATTCTTTATAGAGCTTGGTCCTTGTTATGTTCGCACGCGGGGGCCCCCTCCGCTCCCCCCGGACTTTACAGCGGTAAATTGCTCCTTTAAAATTCTCCTACCTAACTTATATAAAAAAATTTCCTTTTTTTTTTTTTTCCTCCCCTATCTCTAATCTAACTACATTGTAAGGCTCACAGCTAATAGTAGAGGTTTCTCTGTGGAAGAAATATAATAATTTCGCTGAGCAGTTTTGTACACAACCAGAGCGCCCTCCTTCTGCTCTGAGATGCTGAGAGACACTGAGGCTGAACAGAAACGCTGTTCTATGTAAATACGTGGTCATGGTGATGTTTCCAGCCCCCCCAAATCGCAACCATACACATCCCAGTCGATGACGTCGCACACACATCTCACCCTGCTCTATTCTGTAATCTTATTTTCTGGCCGCCAAAATTTTTATACAAAGGGGAAAGCGCCGAAAAATGGCGCGAATCTTAATAGATTGATGCAACAGAATTTAAACCTAAATTATCGCAATGATCTAAAAAATCCGATCACCATAAAAACTGTGCCGATTTCAACTTTGTCGATAATAATCGCTCAACACTACTTATTTAGTCTTGAGAAAAGATGGCTCTGGGGAGACAGGATTAATTTATAGAAGTATATAAATGGCCCCTTCAAAAATATGGTAAAAAGTAATTTCATGTAACCCCCCCCCCAACCCAACCCCCCTCGTTAAAGACAAGGAGACATTCCCTTTATATGGAAAAAAAAGGATTCAATATCCAGAAGAGAAAAGCCTTCTTGAACATGAGAAGTATAAATCTCTGGAATAGCCTGCCTGAGGAGCTAGTCACAGCAAGAACAGTTGAGGGTTTCAAGAAAGACTTAGATAACTATTAACAACTAAAAAACATTAATACTTATGTAGTTGTATAGACATCCATATCCAGTCTGATGAAATATTCCTTTAGGGCAGATTGGTTCTTGCCTAATGGGTTCCAAAGTCTTCATCAGTAGGGGTAACAAGGTTTCGAAACTCAAGATAGCATTGTATTGAGATAATCAATGTTATTTACTTTGTCAGTGGTTTTAATCCCTAGTCACATGAATGGTATTTACATAGCAGTGGCACCAAGTAGTCAGTACAATCTGCCATACATGTATAGCATTGTGATGGCGGTGACTCAGGAGTTCAGTCTAGAACAGAGGTTCTCAATCTTTTTATTGCCACGGACCCCCAACTCCCATTCTATTTTGTTGGGGACCCCCAAAGTTTTGGTAATCTAACAATCAGTAGCATTGTACCCAATGCAAAATGTGTACTAGATAAACATTTATAGTAAAGTTTACTACACTTTTACTAAGTAAACTACAAACAATACAGAAATATATCGAGACATCAACCTCATAGATAAGAAAAGCACATTGTATACCGAGACATCAACCCCACAGATAAGAGCGTAGTACAGTATATACCAAGACAACACCTCCATAGATAAGAGAATAGTACAGTATATACCGAGACATCACCCCTCTCCCTCAGTAGAAACGTTTATTAGGATTGGAAAAATCATTATGTATGGATATTTTCCATTCACATTATATTTGAGCATGAATAGTTTTTTCTCATTTATTGCCTGTAACATTGCAGCTTTCTGATCCCAAAATAAGCTATGCATATATAAATCCATCCTTAATGGGTTAAAGTTATAGCTGATCAGTGTACCACAGTGGGCATACAATTAGCCTTATATAAGTTTTCCCAATTAACATGAAAGGGTTTATTATGTTAAAAAACACACCATATATTGGTAACCACTTGTCTGAACAACCAGACCACTAAAATGATCATTTGAATCAATCTTTATAAAGTAAAAAACTGAACATATAAAAAACAATGCTGTTTATTGTTTATTCTTCTTCAAAAAATTTGATATAAAGCCATATGTACCTGAAAATAGAACTACAGCATGACCTGCAAAAACAGGCTTTCATACAGATATGGTGACACTACCAATGCTTTTTAAACACTAAACAGAAAAAAAAAATATGATGCAGGCACCACGGGTTAATAGATGGACATTTTTTTGGTTTTGTCAACGTCTGACTCACGAGAGACATGAGGTGGATCACCTAGTTACCATCGAGAGTTGGCCTAACCTGCACTGCATGGCTGGTTGTACTTTGCTGTGATGGACTCCCAGGTCGCTACCACTGATGTAGGTCCTCGCGATGACAGCCGACATGTAGACAGACGTGGTACTGGAATGTAAGGCAGATTTGTAGTCAGGAACAGGCAGACAGTCAAGGCAGGCAACACACTAGCGAGGTTGGGTTCAGGCATTTGGGCAGGGCACGTGGCATGCAAAGCACAGTACAGAACGTAGTGGAGGATCAGTAACAGAAGAGCAATTCAAAACAAAGTAACAGCACCAACAACTGGGCAAGGACACACAAGGGAGGTATGCAACAGAACAGAGACACAAGAGCAGATAGCAGGCAGGAGTGAGGGAGAGGTGAGTTAGGTGCAATGAACTAACACAGGGTACTGGATGCAACCGCGGACCGATGCATGGACTGATGCATGTCCCAGCAACTGAAATGGATGGTTATAGAAGCGGATGTGACTGCAGACCGGTGCATGGACCGTGGTGGCTTAAACATTTTTTTATCAAAACGTGTGAACTAAGAATCTCAAAGTTTTTTTCATGTATGATAGATAGCATAAATGCTTCTTAAGGGATTTCCATGTATTGTATAGCCCTTTCAGCAGTTGGTGTGCCACTGGTAATGGTGTGCGTGTGTATATATATATATGCCGCAACCCTGCCAGTGGCACCCAAGTTCACATTGTGTTTTTCAGAAATGTTTTTTTGTGCATTGTATTTGGCATATATTGCTTTTAATCTATATAGGGAGGAAGGGATGACTCCATTTTAGTTTCTTGCACTCCGCCCACCTTCACAGGCTGTTATATCAGTGCAGCTTGCAGGGTTGGTGTTTTTTTTATTTTTCTCTCTGGATAATGGAGGTCGGTTGGCCCAATGAGAAGTCTGAATTTGGCTCTATTGAGAGGTAAAGATAGCGTAGGACCACCCGCCTTGAGATCACGTTGTAAGCCGTGGGTGGCTTAAACATTTTTTGATCAAAACGTGTGAACTGAGAATCTCAAAGTTTTTTTCATGTATGATAGATAGCATAAATGCTTCTTTAGGGATTTCCATGTATTGTATGGACCGTGGTGTGTCACGTTACCATACCCCCTCATCTCCCACTTAAGGACCCCTTTTTCGGTGAAATTTGCAAATTCATTCCAGAGCATTAAAGTTCTTCTTAGGCTCCCAAGACCTCTCTTCAGGGCCACACCCTTTCCAATCTATACGTTAGTAGATCTTACCTATAGACTACTTCATATCTAGGAACTCTTTAACCTTGAAAGACTCTCAATAGCTGATCGGCATAGAGGGAAAGCCTTGCTGGAATAGCAGCGGAGGACCAGTGGTTTAAGGAAGGATACCTAAAAAAGCATTTGGGATGCCACTGCCAGGTCCACATGATCTTTGGACCTTGCAGTGGCCTGAAGCAAACTCATATGTGCATCCTGCCAAATCTAACAGATATGCGTGGCCGGACATTGACAGCCGGTACCTCTGAGGTGGTAGCAAGCGGTAGAGGAAGCCAAGGCAATGACCAAACACAATGTGGAATGGACAGGTTCCTGTAGATTCACTTACATGGTTATTGTAAGCAAACTCCGCCCAGAGGAGCAAGGACACCTACTCATCCTGACGCGTTAACACGGAGTGCCGGAGATAGTTCCCCAGAATTTGGTTGACTCATTCCACCTGACCAGTGGTCTGAGGATGGTATGCAGAGGACAGGTTGAGCTTGATCTGAAGCTGAGAACAGAGGGACCACCAAAACTTAGAGGTAAACTGCACCTCTCTGTCAGAGACGATGTAAGTAGGCATCCCATGTAGGCAGAAGATGTGCTGAAGGAACATGGAGGAAAGTTGGACTGCTGATGGAAGACCTGGGAGAGGA
>JAODAL010046109.1:0-31268 GCA_025379985.1 Phyllomedusa bahiana | reverse complement strand
GTGAAAGGAAAACTCCAGAAAAGTTTGCCCTCTGTCATTGGAACAAAGGAGATAAAAAAAAAATTTATTGGATAAACTTTTGTTATTGACCAAATACTTTTCCCCAAAAAATTTTGCAAATAAATTCTTTAAAAATCAAACAATGTGATTTTTAGGGGATTTGTTTTCTCATTTGTCTCTCATAGTTGAGGTCCCCCTATGATGTCAGTTCATCTCTCTCCTTTTTTTAAAGGGGGAGAACTTGCACAATTGGGGGCTGACTAAATATTTTTTTCCCCACTGTTAGGCACTTGTATGCCAATATGACAATCTGGCTCAGGCCCCCCTTTTTACCCGGGTCGGTTGTTTAACTGTTCTGGTTTGGCGTAAAAAAGAATCAAAAATGTGTCTAACCCTAGAGTGTGGTATGACCCCCCAAACCCTTAATCTTTGGAATTTTAAAAAAGTGTCTTTCCCCGCTTTAAAAAGGGGATTATCACCCAAATTTGGGGATGCACTTTTCATTCATTCTTTTTGTCTAAAGTACACAGAAAACTGGGCCCCCATTCATACAAGGTCCCATAAGGTACAATTTAAAAGTAATTCCCCAATTTATACCCTTGAAAGTTTTCGCACCATAATATTAGCTTTAACGTTTGGAAAAGGTAAATGAAGAAATTACCAAAATACATTGCTTTTTTGTTTTTGTTTGGTCGGGAGTAAAAAAGATTTTTATTTCCATTAAGTGCAAAGTTTTCTCTGGTTAACGATATTTTTCCCCACCCTCTCTTGTCTCTATCTGATTGATCCAAGCTGCCCTCAGTCAGTCAATTCAGCCATGGTGAGTCACTCACTTCAGAGTCTTATCTCTAGCAAATGTTTTTTTTACCAAACAAAAATTACATTTTTAAACCTTTAAAAGCCTGCAGCCAGTTACTACATTTTTATAATCTCCTTCATCATGTCTTTTGTAACAGAAAAGCTAGAACAGCGAATTGATGTCATCATGCTATTAACCGCCCAGAGCCTAACCACTACATGTGAATCTAAAGCTGGCTGTAGCTCTGTGAAACTGCATGGTGAGACTTCCTCTTTAACCCCACATGGGTAGGGGTTTTTTCCATCAATTTCCGGTTGGGGTCAAAAGTCAACCGGGTTGGTATAGTCTACGAACAAAAGTGTAGCCAGGAGCCAAGCATTGTCACTAGGAGCAGTCAGGATGGAAAAATCAGAGACAATCAAAAAAATAAATACCAGATGGGGTGCTGAAGGGATACCCAGAAACAAGAGCGGGTTCAGGGAAGGGTCATGAGTTGGGATCAAAGTCACAACACACAGTAATAGGTGTCAGGCAGGTTAATACTATGATCATTTGGCTAGGCATGACAGACCAACTGCCCTTAAAATAGGCTATCCAACCTAACATCATCAGTAGACAGAAGTTGCCCAGAAAACATACACCTCCATCTGTGATGAGGAAGAGTGATATGACCAGATGTCAAAGAAATGCAGCTAGAGGCAGGATCAAAGGCAGGGCCCTACTTGCCTCTAGGCACCGTCGGGCGGCACCATGAGGGGGGTGGCACCAAGCCTGGTCTTACTTTTTTTTTTTTTTTACCCTTAAATTTTGTTTAACTCTGTTTTCTGCTTTTATCAATCTGATGAGCGATGCCAAGAAAAGGCGAGGTTGGCGAGTGTAGTGAGTTACCAGGTAGGACAGAGGGCATAATCAAAACTTATGAAGTGGATGTGAACAGGAGCTGACTCATTGACTTCTACAGAAGACTTTTCTAGGCATGCTCTGTGACCTAAAGAAATCACTGTGTAAGAAAGGGGAGGAGGTGAGCTGTGATCATTACCTATTGCACATTGGTGTCATCTTTCATTGTGATGCTGCTTGTGAAGATAATGAGGAAACTGCAGAGAAGTGATCTCTGCAGAACAGGAAGCGTCAGCCTATTACTAGTCTAGAGTATCAGTAAAACTGATGGATTTTAGGATTATTTTAAAACAACACTAGTGATATGGAAAATTTAGAAAAACATAATTGAAAATTCTTAGGAAATTTGTTTAACCTAAAACATGATTTAAATGACTGGTCATCATTATCTGGTGACACATTCCCTTTAAACAACTAGTCATTAACTGTTTGGAGAATCAGATTCATCTGCTTTATCAACTCCCTGAAGGTCAAACTATTAAATGGCTATTTTCAGCATTTTTCAATCTAAATATATAAAGAACTGCCATTTTTCCTGATTAAGTTTCTCAGATCCCAGTCATCCACATGAGAATTCTGACATTTTGCTGCAGTCAATCTGAAAAATAAAAATTGTTTTGATTTGCAAAGATGATTGTACAGATACCACGAGCATTTCACAGTAAAAGTGGAGAGCATAAGCACATGATTGGCTTGACGTGCTTCACCATGTACGTCAGTCATTTCAGATTTATGCACTTACTTGATTTATTCATTTATGTTGACATAAGAATCGACAGAGTGTTTCTTTTCATGAATGTGCATTAAAGATTTCACATGTAGACGGCTTCATTTTTTACTTACATAGACATCTTTATTTTTCAGAAAGTTCATTGGACTGAATGCCCTCTCTTAACATCAGTCACATACAGTATATACAGTGGAATATGTATGACCCCATAGCCATGGTAAACTAATGCATTCACGTATAGTCCTAGGGCTTATTTACATATTTTTAGAATCTACTGAACCAATAAAATGTAATAGAATGGCTCAATCAGTCGATTACATTAATTTCCAAGGGCAGTACCAAATTAAGCAGAGTACTGTATGTTTGGGAGGAGGGTAAGAAAGGTGATGGGTGAGCAGTGCAAGAACCTTGTAGTAGGGAATCACCCTCCGTAAAGACCGCCACATGCTACCCAGATTGAGAAAAGTGATGTTATTATTCCATACATACTAAGCAAGGCATCTTAATGCCCTGGGAAAATAAGTCAAACGGCACCCACTCAAATCCCTAGGAAAATGCACTTGTCGGGGTGAGGGCTTGCTTTTTGCAGACTGATGTGTGGCTTTCATTGGTACCATTTTTGGATACATGCGATTTTTGCTCACATTTATACATTTATTCAGAATTTTGGGGAGGCAAATCAAACAAAACAAAACTTTGAGCTGGATATTTTTAATGATGGTCACCATGTGGGATTAGTAAGGTTATCTATTAATAGATCGGCCATTTACAGACCCGTTAATACCAATTAGTTTTCATTTTACTTTACTGTTTTTCTATTTACCGTATATACTCGAGTATAAGCCGACCCGAGTATAAGCCGAGGCACCTACTTTTGCCCCAAAAAACGGGAAAATTATTGACTCGAGTATAAAACCTAGGGTAGAAAATGCCGCGGCTACCGGTAAATTTGAAAAATAAAAATGGATACAATAAAATTACATAGGCAGTTTAATGTCCCCATAGGCAATAATAGGCGGGTATATGGCCCCATATTGCAGGTATAGGCAGGTATATGTCCCAAATGGCACGTATATGGCCCCATAGGCATGTAATAGGGAGTTATATGTCCCCCATAAGCAGATTATAGGCAGGTATTTGGCCCCATACGCAGGTAATAGGCAGGTATATGGCCCATAGGCAGGTAATAGGCAGGTATATGGCCCCATAGGCAGGTATAGGGCAGGCTGTAGGCAGGTATAGGGCCAGCTGTGCAGGTATAGGGGAGGTATAGGGCTGGGTGTAGGCAGGTATAGGCAAACTGTAGGGCAGGATAGGGCTGGCTGTAGGCAGGTATGGCATCTGTAGGCAGGTATAGGGCCAGCTGTAGGCAGGTATAGGCAGCTGTAGGCAGGTATAGGGGCAGGTATAGGGCAGGTATAGGGGCAGGTATAGGGCCAGCTGTAGGCAGGTATAGGGCCAGCTGTAGGCAGGTATAGGCAGCTGTAGGCAGGTATAGGGCCGGCTGTAGGCAGGTATAGGGCCGGCTGTAGGAGGTATAGGGCAGGTATAGGCAGCTGTAGGCAGGTATAGGCAGCTTTTTAAGGCAGGTATAGGCAGTTTTAAAAAATCAAAAACAATCACTTACCTGGCTCCCCGCTGCTTCGTTCCCTCGCCGCTCCGCCTCCCGCGCGTTTCCCTTTGCATCTTCTCGGCACAGGCGGGTGACGTCATCAGGCCGCCACGCAGCTTTGATGACACATGCTGCCTGTGCCGGAAACTTCGGACAAAGCCGCGAGTCTGCGGCCCGCCCCGGAAGACCACGTGCGGGCACGGAGCGTCGCTTCGTGCCCCGCAGTGGTAACCCTTCACCTATATGCGCTCCGGAGGAGTCGCATTAGGTGAAGGGATCGCGGACAGTGCCCGGGCCAGCGCAGCGCCCGGACACTGTGCGCTCACTCGGCCTTCAGTTATATGCGCTCCCTGAGGAGTCGCATATAACTGAAGCGTCCCTGTCAGCACTCGGGCCATCGCAGCGCCTGAGTGCCGACAGTGACTCGAGTATAAGCCGAGGTAGAGTTTTTCAACTAATTTTTTGGGCTGAAAAACTCGGCTTATACTCGAGTATATACGGTAATTGTAAAATGGTAAAAGTGGGTTCCAGTATGATCCTTGAACACTAGGGGGCCCAACCACTTGTACGCTATTTTGCAATACTATTGTATTACAGAATAGTGTGCAATCACAACTCTCAATTTGCAGGGTATAATAGGGACAGTAAGATGCCAGGCCTGAAGGCCTTCATTAGGCTCTTAGCTGCCATGACTTCTGGTCAGCAGTCGATCAGAAGGTTGAGGAAGGCAACCCCTGCTCCATAATTGCTTAGATGTGGTGCTTGCATTCAAAATAGCTAAAATGTAACCTTTAATAATTATAACATTAAAAGCTGATGATTCCACCAGGCTAATATGTCAAATTAAAAAGGAATAACCAAAGAGTCTCATGAACCGTGATATCATCGCACATATATGACCCACTTCAAAGTGCCACAAACCTAAATGCTGAACTCTAGCACTTGATGTGAATGATACAGGGCAGTATGTGTATTGCCCTTCACTCTGCACACTAGAATCTCAATTGAAGGCAATACACTGTGTAAACCTATACACTCCAGCAGGGCCGGGACAAGGCATTTTGGTGCCCTAGGCGAGTACAGCCAATGGCACCCCGCCCCCCTTGCTCCCAAAAAAATGCCCCCCCACACTAATTCCTCTCGCCACTGCGCCAGGTCCTGTCACTAATTTTCTGCACATTCCACATAGCTCCCGTCCATCTCCTCAGCAGTCACTGCACAATGAAAATCAGAGCTGACAAATTTGCTTTTTCAAAATCGCTCAACTCTGTATGACAGTGTAGTACCTAACAAATAACAATCACCAAATAATCCACCGATACATGGAGCAAATCTACCGGACGAATGATTGTTACTAAAAACACTCCTACAAAATCAAGACCCAAAACTATTACTACTTAAAGATCAATAATCCTGCAGACCCTGACCAACGCGACCCCACATGTGACTATCAGCTGTACACAGGCTCTACAGACATATACCACCGCCATACAGTGACCATTTTAGTGGTAGTTACTAGTTGTATGTAGGCTCTGCAGAAATATAAGTGATTACACTGCAGTTACATTTAGTGACTCACAGGAGACATCATTTCTGATCAGCGTCGTTCACTTTCCCTTTTCTTCTCCATCCGGTTCACACCTTCATGCTGAGTTCTCCCGGCCAATACTCGTCCTGCAGATTTGGACACAATATCTAGAATCCTCACATTTCCAGTAACTCCTTATTTATAGGTATATAAGTCCCCTCAGTTAGACAGGTATATAGATATGCCCTCTCAGTCAGGCAGGTATATAGATATTGTCCCCTTAGACAGGTAGGTATATAAATATAGAGGCACTCAGGCAGGTATATAGCTCGGGGCTCAGGCAGGCATATGGGGGCTCAGGCAGGCATATGGGGGCTCAGGCAGGCGTATGGGGGCCACAGGCAGGCGTATGGGGGCCACAGGCAGCCATATGGGGGCCACAGGCAGGCGTATAGGGGCCACAGGCAGGCGTATAGGAGCCACAGGCAGGCGTATGGGGGCCACAGGCAGGCATATACGGGCTCAGGCAGGCGTATGCGGGCCACAGGCAGGCGTATGCGGGCCACAGGCAGGCGTATGGGGCCACAGGCAGGCATATGAGTGCTCAGGCAGGCGTATGGGGCCACAGGCAGGCGTATGGGGCCCAAGGCGGGGGAAGGGGGCCCCAAGCAGGAGGATGGGGGCGAAGGCAGGGGTAAGGGGGCACAGGCAGGCGTCTGGGGGCTCAGGCAGGCGTACGGGGCCACAGGCAGGCGTATGGGCCACAGCAGGCGATAATTTGGGGCTCAGGCAGGCGTATGGGGCCACAGGCAGGCGTATGGGGGCTCAGGCAGGCGTATGGGCCACAGGCAGGCGTATGGGGCCACAGGCAGGCATTTGGGGGCCACAGGCAGGCGTATAGGGGCTACAGGCAGGCGTATAGGGCCACAGGCAGGTATATAGGGGCTACAGACAGGCAAAAATAATAACATTTATACTCACCTTACCTCTGTCCCGGCCGCGCGCTCCTCTTCAGTCCGACACTGGAGACGTGATGATGTCATCACCACTCCAGCGTCGGGACGCTCCTCCGGCAGCTCCTCGGGCGCACAGCCTATGACGGGCTGTGCACCCGAGGACAGGCAGCGTCGCGTTGACATCACTTCATCGCGACGCTGCCGGCTGAGCCGCACGGGCCCGCAGCGGGTCCTCAGCGCTATGAGGACCCAGTGGTCCCGCTGTGTCGGCCCTGTGGCTCACCGGAGGATCCAGCGATCCTCCGGTGAGAGGGTCCGACACTGTCTGCGGGGCAGGGAGCGCTCGCTCTCTGCTCCGCAGAAGCCTGCAGCTCTATGTGCGTCCAGTGGACGCACATACAGCTAAAGAGGCCGCCAGCGCTCTAGGCCCACGGCAGCGGCATGGAGCCCGGCGAGGTTCGGGGTCCCTGACTGCGCCCATTAGGGACAGGCAGAGGTAGGCGCCCTAGGCGATCGCCTACCTCTGCCTACCCGTCGTCCCGGCCCTGCACTCCAGCACCTTGCTTACCTAGTATTAGGCTATATTCCAGTACTTTTACAGTATAACACTCAGTTACCAGATGTTATTTTAGATACATTTTTCACATTTCTCTATTGATATTTAAAGAGTATCTATCCCCTCCACATAAACACACAAAATATAATAGTAGATGACATTATAGGACTTTTTTCCCATACATGTCATTAGCAAATCAGAGGGCTAAACTCAGGGGGACAGATTTTAGTTTCACTTTCTTAGCAGAGCTCTTTATGTAGCAGGGATTCTTTCAGTTGAGAGATACTAACTGTGCAGGGGGAGCTGAGGGCATAGCTGCTTGTACAGGGTAATATGAGTCTCTCACTACATACAGTGCAGCAGGCACAGCACACTGAGGACATAGTGTGACAGAGTTTACAGGCATCTACATTAGACTGCTGCTAGTGTTATATCCAGCACAGACATAGCAGCCCAGAGATTATCAGCATGCACATGATGTAGACTTCCTGCCACCCCCTTTCACAGTGGACTCTTCCAGCTCAGAAAAAGTTATTTTGACACAGATGTCAAAATAGTGATCCATCAAGGTACCGACTTTACCCAACTTCAGAGCTGTCTTAAAAAGCCAGCGCTTTTTTTTAAAAACTGAACTACTGGTGAAATGGATTGAATTTCCTAATGAAGCATATTTAAGGAAGGTGTTTGTATATTAGTTTCCTGTTACTTCATGAGGTTTCGCTGGAGGTGATAGGTCCTCTTTAAACTAATAAACATCTGAATTGATTACCTAATAATACCGAGTCACAACGGAAAAATGGCATATTGGGAAGATAGGAGATATTAGGGTACAATAGGGTATGTCGTTTATAGAAGGGGTCCTCTTTTCAGAGCACTTGCCCCATGGATAGGCTCAAGGGACAATTTGTAGACTCCATAGGGCATAGTAGGTACTATGGATTTCCCAGCTAGACAACTGAAACACACCAGATTTTACCTTGTAATGTGATTTACAAGAAACAAAGGAATGAACAAGATGGCTCTCCATTTATTGCTGTTCATTAAATTTGAGCCAGACGGGCCATTGCTTTGGCTTTATATGAGTCTAAGTGACAGTTATTTTGGGATATAAGACATTGAATGCTATAGTATATCTCTAGTTAGTCATCATTAGTATTTTAAGGGGTCAGGATACCTGATATACTGTATGTATAGATGTTTGATGAAATTATGGTTCATGCAACCCTTTGGTTATTCCTTTTTGGTTTGACACCTGCTGTCCTCATTATTTCATGTGTGCCTTTCCGACGGGAGATGTCTGAGAGTTGTGAAATGTACTTTTAATTTTATGTGGAATATTATCATTTTCTGCAGTTACTATGTGGTTCTGGGAATTTGGGATGCGGAGGTTTCCCTAATGATGTCATAAGCCCATAAAGTAAGACGCATGGACTAGCAGGGTAAGACCACTTCTAGAAGAGATTGCTATATGTTAGACTGTGTGAGCATCCAGATGCTGGGTTCCTATACCTGCATAAAACAGGTGGTTTTGCTGCCAGTAAAGAAGTGTTTAGCGCGTGAGGAAGAGACTAGTAAGCATTCCTGGCCAGTGTGACAAGCTTCAGCAACTGTGGTATTTGCTTCGGACTGCTGGTGGGACAGGCTAAGGCTATGATCACACGTTGGATGGAAAAGTCCAACGTGTTTCCAACAGCTCAGATTTCTGCTATGGATTTTCACTTACAGGGACCTTTTTATACCTCTTATTTTAACGCGGGTTAACGTCATTGCTACTGTATAGGGGAAAATCTGTGTCCCTTCTTCCCAAGCGGGATTGTATAAGGATCTACTCAAAAGAATGAACATTCATTTTAAATCTGTGGTGTGAAAAATCCATTTTTCTGTGGGGACTGCCCTGTCAAATGAATGACCATTTCCATGAGTATTTTGACAAGGAAATCAACACAGAATCCACATTGAAATCCTAGTGAAAATCCATTGCATGAATGAGCCCTAAAACTGAGAAGGAGCTGTGGCGGCAGAGAAGCCTACTGTTAGACTCCTGGCTGGACCTCATGAGCCTCAAACCCCCAGTGATTCATCAGTGACAAAAAGGAGTAGCAGTGAGACAGCTGAGTGCAGAAAACTCTTGGTTCAAGAGTGGATACAAATGATGTCCAAAACATAAACAAAATAGGTGGCTCACCTGATTTGGGCTAAGTTCACTGTGCTGAAGGATCCGCCAAAGGTATAGTGATCCCGGGGCGTGCCACCGGCCAAGCGGTTAGCAAACAACAAACAGATTCTGAAGCGCCGATGCAGCTCCGGGGTACGGGATACACCGCAAACAACTTCTTCGCCCGGGGATCATTAAAACAATATGTTTATTTTAACAAATATAAAAAACAGCCATATGTACATATGACAAACGCAATGCACCCAACAGACGCGTTTCAAGCTCAGTGCTCTTGTTCACTGTTAACTAGACGGCTGGAAGCTGCCAATATTTAAAACTAAACTCCCACCAATCAGGTGACTAGGTGCACATCACGTGGTTATGACACATAGAAGTAACGGCATGCATATAGGGTAATAGGAACAGAGGTAGTTTAAAAGATGTCACAGTTTACAAATGCATGTTGATTATAGTCAACATGCATTTGTAAACTGTGACATCTTTTAATTATCTCTGTTCCTTCTGTGTTTTCTTCCATCTCTCTAGTTTGCCTATTACTCTCGATGCATGCCGTTACTTCTAATGTATTTTTTTGGTCCTCCATATATAGGATGTAGACAGCAGTTGTCCAGTCTGTAAGAGAATCATGGACTTGCTAAAAGATCATCAAAAATATTTACCTTTGGAATAGCACTTACAAAAGTAGGCCACTCCAAATCATTAACATAGGGGAGGGAGTAGTATTATAAATTGTTTTGCTTTTGTTAAGTACTGTTGTAAAACTCATACCTTTGCTTCCCTTTGGTCCTTAAATCAGAAGAATAGTTACCTTCAAAATGTCATTTAGAAACATGGTAACTATTTAATTTTTTTTAAAGATCTAAGGATCCTGTGATTGGATTTTCTTTTGTAGACCTATGGATTGGATTAATGAGCAATAACCAAGATTTGTGGAAAGATTATCGCTTTACTTTCTGAGTATTTTTCCACTTAGTCTGTAAGTACCTGATAGTTAGTACCTGTGTTTAGGCTTGTAAATCTTGAATATTGCATGCATGTACTTATCGACACATGTGGGAAAAATTGTTGGTAGTCTTCTGTTAAAGAAAGAAAATCAGAAATTTGTGTTTAAATTGTTAAAAATGTAAAGGAACTCATACCTTCACACAATTAAAAACAATTGACACTGTATAACATAGGAAACTTAACGAGTTTCGCACTGTATACCAGTGCTTCTTCAGAAGTAAATCGGACCTCATTGACTGCAAGGGGATCTGTTGTGCTTCCATCTTTGTGGCCATTATTTTAACATAGCTATAGAAGCTGTGTGGTGAACGACACAGGGACAAACTGTCCAAAATCGCCCGGGGACTATCTCAACTACTATATATACTTTGGAGGGCCAAATATCTATAAAAAGTAACTTTTATTAATAAACAGTTAAAAAAGTGTAAATACACCTAAAACGGTAAATTACACAAATTAGAAATTAGTCATGCATACATAGAGACACAACGGATACAATTAGCAGGGAGCAAAAGTCTGCCAAATGCAAAGAACAGAAATAATAGAACAAGATAACGGGACAGGGTGAGAGGTTTAATAGCATATATATGTGTACTCTCCCTACACATACCATAATAGTCCTGCCTATCAAAATAAGTGCGGGTCCCCCTCCACAAGGACCGGCACCGTCGAACCTCCCTGTAATACACCCCTACAATGCCCTAATCAAAAGAAATGTCCCCATTATTTTAACAGAAAAAATAGCGCTGATGCTATTTCTGAGAGAAATGGATCCATCAACCAGGCCTTGAAAGCATTCTAACAAGTGCACCTATGCGTGCTTACACAATTAGAATTTTATTGCACTACCATTTTTTTATTTTGTTCGCTACATAACACATTAAACAAAAAAATATGAAGCGTGACTAATATAAAAAATCCAGGAAGCAGCCATTTTATCAGATGATACTCAATCAAACTCACCTAAATCGACTTGTTGTTGGATTTTCAGTGCACTGCTTTGACATTATAGTGTTTAGAGAGCAATACATGCCGAGTAAATGTAAATGTTCTGCCATTCATTCCCCATTGTTATTATACTGAATATCTAATCACTTCTACAGTAATAGAGTGATAGAGAAATGCATTACTGGAGAGCGGGCAGTTATAAATAATCCCGTACTCCAACCTCTGGCCATATAAGGTAGCACCTCGGCGAGAAATGAAGTAGGTTTTACTGTGGAGAGAAAAATTGACTTGTTTAGAGATTGAAGTTAAAATGAAATTATAATCAGCTCTGCAACTGAATCTAAATTCATGCAGAATAACAGATGGCAATAGCTAATCTTCAGAACTATCATTTTACCATTTATGAGCATGTGGAGAACTTACTGTATATGCAAAAGAAGGCAATAAAGAAGCCATTACGTTTTATATTAATGTTTAACGTTTTACACAAACATTTCTGTCCCTATATTTCTTGCCACTTTTGGCAGGCATGTAAAAGCAAATCCTTTCCCATCACTCAGTATATACTGTTAGACAGATTTATAGGCAGACGGTGTAGATAGATTTACAGTAATGATAAGATTGTAATTGTATTAAATTGTATTGAATTTGCAAGGTCTGGGCAGCTTTTAAGTGGCATTGACGGAAAACACAATAACCTTTATACAAGCAACACTCATCTCTCCAAATGGTAGATAAAAGATTCATACATTTAATAGCCAATAAAGCAATTTTGTGTCAGTTTGGCTAAAATGAGTTCTTTGCTGGACTTGAAGGAGAACTACCAGCCCTCCTAATTGGTGCCCTTCAAGGCTCAGTCCAGGGACCACTAATCTTCTTCATCTATACATTTGGCCTGGTACAGCTCATAGAATCCCTTGCCTTTTAGTGCCACTTCTTCACTCTTTTTTTGGTCTGACCCAGCAAAAATGCTCTTGCATGACCTCATTATCCCCCATCTGGACTACTGCAACATTTTTGGTCTCCCCTCTAACTATCATTCTCCAATCCGCTTTCAACTCTGCTGTCCAGATTATCCATCTGTCCTCTGATTTCTCCTGCCTACCCCCTCTGTCAGTCCCGTCACAGAGCACCCATTGCCCAGCAAATTCAGTTACAACGTTTGACCATGATATACAAGGCTCTCCATAACCTGCCCCATAATACATAACTGCAGTAACCTCGCAACACCTATTCTTACATAATCTCTGATCCTCACAAGTCCTCCTTTTTTGGTCTCCTGTTGTCTGCACCTCACATAACCATCTTTTGAGCTTCCTCCATACTCTGGAATTTACTACTACCACACATCAGACTCTCTTCCACTTCTGAATCCTTCAAGAGTAACCTAAAAACCGATCTCGTCAGGATAAACTACCACTAACAATAATCCCGCTGCCATTACACTACCATAAAAGTAGTTTCTTGCCTCACCTTCTGTCTCCTTACCTATACCCTTATACATCCTAGTACATTAGTGTGTCACTCATTAAGCAAATGATTGTACTTGTTTTTGTTTTATGTATTCAAACCCTCTTTCATACTTATAGCACCACTGAAATCTATTGGAATCAATGAAGATTAAAAGCAAATAATAACAGAAATAATAATTACAAATGTGAATATTCTGTGAAATGAAAAATAAATCATACATATCTTATCTGTGTTTGGTTGTAGGCTTGATGCACTTCATTCCTACAGGTGCCTCTGTGTCCTCATGACACACCCTGTTAGTGTTAAAGGGAACCTGTCACATAGATTATGCCCCCCTTGCTGAGGGCAGCACAAGCTAGTGACGGACATGCTGTTACCAGCGCTATGTCCCTTATTCTGTAAGATGCAGCAGTTTTAGAGCATTTACCCCTCAAACCTTATTCGTGAGTAGGTTTTGGCCCCGCCCACCAAAGGCTAGCCGCACCCACTATTCACATGTTTTTACCTATTCAAAGTAATCGGTTTGTCAGTTGAGGTGGGCGGGGCTACTCTCAGGTGGGCGGGGTTTGAAAAAAACTGACACTCTGAAGGACTCTTCGAATGACTCTTCTGGCTGAAAACTGCAGATAAGTTTTGAGCATTAAATACACGAAAACTACAGCATCTTACAGAAAAAGGAACACAGCTCTGGAAACAGCAGGTCTGACACTAGCTTGTTCTGCCCTCAGCCAGGGGGGCATAATCTATGTGACAGGTTCTTTTTAAGGTAGGTCAGGTTTTACAAGTCATTGTTTCTGAGAATGGTATTATGTAAGTATCTTGGGGCAGTGTTACACCTGTTGCCATTATGGACAACCCCAAGTCAAACTGCAGATCTCAAACATAAACAGTTGAAACCAGAAGTTTACATACACTGTATAAAAAGACACATATGCCTGTTTTTATTACTATCTGACAAGAAATCAGAATAAATCTTACCCATTTAGGTCAATTAGGATAAAATTATTTCTATTTGCCTAATGCTAGAATAATGAGAGAGAGAATTTTTTAAAGCATTTTTATTACTTTGTACAAAATCCAAAGTTTACAAAATCCAAAGTTTACATACACTGGGATTACTATGCCTTTAAACAATTTGGGACAGCCCATATCATGAGGTCAGGTCTTTGGAAGCCTCTGGTTTATTGGCAACATCTGATTTAATTAGAGACACATCTGTGAATGTATTTCAGGTGTATACCAGAAACACACTGCTTCTGTGTGTTACATCATGGGAAAGTCTAAAGAAATCAGTCAAGATATCAGAAAGAGAGTTGTGGACTTGCACAAGTCTGGATCACCCTTGGGTGCATTTTCCAGATACCTGAAGGTGCCTCATTCATCTGTACAAACAATTATACGCAAGTACAAACAAGATGGGAATGTCCAGTCATCATACCGCTCAGAAAAGAGACAGGTTCTGTGTCAGAGATGAATGTGTGTTGGTCTGGCATGTGTAAATCAACCCAAGAACAAAAGCAAAAGACCTTGTGAAGATTCTGGCGGAAGCTGGTGAGATTGTGTCATTATCCACAGTGAAATGAGTACTGTATCAACATGGGCTGAAAGGCCACTCTGTCAGGAAGAAGCCATTACTCTAAAGGAAACATAGAAAAACCAGATTAATGTTGGCAAATGCACACAGGATCAAAGACCTACGTTTTGGAGACATGTCCTGTGGTCTGACAAAGCTAAACTTGAACTGTTTGGCCATAGTGACTAACGTTACATTTGGAGGAAAAAGGAAGGAGCTGGGAAACATAAGAACATCATCTCGACTGTGAGACACAGGAGTGGCAGCATCATGTTGTGGGGTTGTTTTGCTGCACTTCACAAAAGCATCAAAAAATAGTGACAGCATCATCATACTGAAGCATAAAAGAAGAATAAGTGGCAATACTGACAGCAACAGTCTCAAGACAACTCAGCCAGGATAAGTCTACAACGCTGTGGGTGAAGAAATGGGCTCCAATTACTCTATAAATAGAACAATGATTGAAAGCTACTTGCCACAACTGCAAAAGTTACAAAGTGGCTTATGGATAACCAAGTAAATTTTTTCGAGTGGCCATCACAAACACCTGATCTCTATCCTACTGAAAATTTATGGGCAAAGCTGAAAAGGCAGGTGCGAGCAAGGCGACCTACAAACATGGCTCAGTTATACCAGTTCTGTCAGAAGGAATGGACCAAAATTCTTACAACTATTGTGAGAAGCTTGTGGAAGGATATCCAAAACATTTGACCAAAGTTATACAGTTTAAGGGCAATGCTACGAAATACTAAAGAAATGTATTCAAACTTTTGACTTTGCAAAAAGTAATAAAAATGCCTTAAAAATCCTCTCATTATTCTAGCATTTGGCAAATATAAATAATTTTGGTTCCTAATTGACCTAAAACGGGTAAGGTTTGTCCTGATTTCATGTCAGATGGTGACAAAAACATGCATAGGTGTCTTTTTATATAGTGGGAAAACACTGAGGATATGATACTTTGATACAATGTAAAGTAGTCAGTGTACAGCTTGTAAAACAGTGTAGATTTGGTGTGCCCTCAAAATAACTTAACACAGCCATCAATGTCTAAAATGCTAGCAACAAAAGTGAGTACATCCCTAAGTGAAAATGGACAAATTGTGTATTTTACTTCCACATTGTCATGTGACTCATTAGTTTTACAAAGTCTCAGGTGTGAATGGGGAGCATGTGTTTAATTTGGTATTATTGCTCTCCCACTCTCTTATACTGGTCACTGGAAGTTCAACATAGAACTGTAGTTCTACATAAAGATTGCCTAGGCTATAAGAAGATTGCCAACACTTAGAAACTGAGTTACAGCGCGGTGGCCAAGACCATACAGCGGTTTAACAATACAGGTTCCACTTAGAACAGGCCTCGCCATGGTTGACCAAAGAAGTTGAGTGCACATGCTCAGCGTCATATTTCTATTATAAATAGACATTCTATGGATATGAGTGCTTCCGTTACTGCAGAGGTTAAAGGGATGGGGGTCAGGCTGTCAGTGGTCAGACCATACACCACACATTGCATCAAATTGGTCTGCATGGCTGTCAACACAGAAGGAAGCCTTAACATGATGCACAAGAAAGCCCACAAACAGTTTGCTGAAGGCAACCATACTAATAACATGAATTACTGGAACCATGTGCTGTGATCTGATGAGACCAAGATAAACTTATTTGGTTCAGACAGATGGTGTCAAGTGTGTGTGGCGGCAACCGGGTGAGGAGTACAAACACAAGTGTATTGTCTACAGTCAAGCATGGTGGTGGGAGTGTCATGGTTTGGGGTTGCATGAGTTCTGCCGGCTGTAGGGAGCTACCGTTCGTAGAGGGAACCAAGAATGCCAAAATGTACTGTGACATAGTGGAGCAGAGCATGATCCCCTCCTTTCAGAAGCTGGGCTTCAGGGCAATATTCCAACATGATAATGACCCCAAACACACCTCCAAGATGACCACTGCCTTGCTAACGAAAATGAAGGTAAAGGTTTTGAACTGGCCAAGCATGTCTCAAGACCTAAGAGGATTCCAGAGGCAACCTATGAAGCTCTGGTGAACTCCATGCCCAAGCGAGTTAAGACAGTGCTGAAAAATAACAGGGGCCACACAAAAAATATTGACACTCTGGCCACAATTTGTCCATTTTCACTTTTGTTGCCAGTGGTTTAGACATTGATGGCTGTGTGTTGAGTTATTTTGAGAGCACACCAAATTGACAATGTTATAAAAGCTGTGCACTGATGTCTTTTCATTGCATGAAAGTGTCATGTATTCAGTGTTGTCCCATGACAAGATATAATACAATATTTACAAAAAGTGTGAGGAGGGTACTCATTTTTGTGATATATAGTATCTAACTATCTATCTATCTATGACGGTCTTGATCGGATGCAGAAGAAAAGGGAAAGTGAACGACTCATCAGTATACTGAATGATTCATATATATCCCAGCAAGTACAAAGATTTCCCAGAATCTCAGAAAAGCTATTTAAATTGCAATACTTAACAAAGCTAACATAAAACCTCACTAAGAAGAGAAGATGATGATCATGTCAATCATTCATCCTACTGATATATAAACCTTTTCGTCCATAACCTGTAGTAGTATTCTGTTGTCAGTAGGGCCACCATCAGAATTTTCAGGGTCCCATACAGCCAAAGTGTTTGCCCCCCCCCCCCCAAAAAAAATAAATAAATAAATAAATAAAAATATGTTGGGTGAACAAGTAAAAAATACAATCACACCATTTTTTTGGAGTTTAGTTTTTGTTAGAATTTACACTATAAAAGTTAACCTGACATACTATCTTTATTTTGATGGTCAGTACATATACAAGGGCCGACAATGCTGCCAGTTTATCGACGCATGTCTTCACTATGTAGTAACTAATACCACTGTAAGGTTACTGGCCAAACCAGTATACCAAGACCAATATTACCAATAACAACAATATACATAGACCAAATAATACCACCATATCACAACCATATAGTGACTAATACCACCATACTGTTATTCATCAAATCAATATATCATGATCAATATTACCAATAACAACCATATACAAAAAAACAAATAGTTGTCACCATATATCACATTATCACCACCATAAAGTGACTAAATAATACCACCATACATTTAGTGAATATAAACCATTACACTAAGACCAATATTACGACATAGTGACCATAAAGTGGTAGATGCCAGTTACCAGTACACACGCGCACTGTACACATATGTTATTATAGTGCAGTTATATCCAGGGACTCACAGATGATGCCTTCTCATTCATTTTCCCTTTTCTTCTCTATCCAGTCCAGACCGTCATGACGACTTCTCCTGGCCACAACCCGTCCCTGCAGAATTTATAACACAAACACCTGAGACACATCACTTTTCTTTCATCTTCCCACCTGTGCCCCACCCTATGTACAAACTCCCCAGCCTTAGTGACCCAAATGGTAATAATAATCCCCTTGGTGCCCTGGTAGTTAGGTAGGTAGGGCCTCTGGTAGTCAGGTATAAAGGCCCCTTAAATAGGTTGTAATAAAGGGCCCCTCATTAGGTAGGTATATAGATTCCCCCAGTAGATGGTTAGTTACATAGGGCTCCCAGTAGGTACATAGGTTTAAAGGCACCCCAAAGTGTTAGACATAAAGTGCCCCCAAAATGTAGGTAAGTATAAAGACCCCCTTAGTAGGTAAGTAGGTATCAGCTGTCATAATGGCGGCCCTGGTTATCAGGAACATAACTATTGGGGGTGTAGAAGTAGCAGTCACACCAGATGCCTTGAGGGAGAGGGCAAAGACCTTACTGCCACATAAGTGATTTCAAAGAAATGACGAAAATTTGCTTACCTGAATTTTTTTTCTTTGAGTCCGAGGCAGCACCAATGGGTTTTGCATTCCAACCCAAAAAAAAGAACCTACTAAAAAGCAGCAAGTAAACAAATAGTTAATAGTAAGCCACACCTCCCCACTATAAATAGCATACTGACCTCACCTAAGTGTGAAATAACAGTGCAAAATCTCAATGCAAAATATAATTTTTTGGGTGGGCTATTGCTGCCTCAAACTCAAGGAAAAGAAAATTTCATGTAAGCAGATTTCCGTCTTCCTTATTGTCTTCGGCAGCACCAATGAGACTTGAAAAGCTTAGAAAATGAGGTGGGAATCTTGCAAGGCAGTACTGAAGACTCTTGTGCCAAAGGCTGAATGCTCAGAGGAAGGAATTTTCAACTTGTAGTGTTTCCCAAAAATATGGGCTAGGCCCAGGAAGCAGTATTGCAAATGAACTGAAGCCGAACCTCTCCAAACTCCGCCAGAAGGTTGCAGGAGACCGAGTGGAGTTGGTATGTTTTCCTTCAGGCACTGGAATCCCTTTAAGGAGTAGCCTAAGGAAATGACTAGAGATGGGCGAATTTCGCAATAACTCGGTTCGCCAAATTTGCCAAATTTTCTGCAAAAAAAGTTTCGACCCGAATTTATTTGCGGCGAATTGCATTAAAAACAGCTATTTCCTGGCTGTGGATAGCCTGTATGGTGTTTTAGAACATTGTGCCATGCTCAAATATGCATAGGGAGCGTGGTTTGGTCTTGATACAATGCTGTGTTTTAGTATGACACACAGTTGATTAGTGTAATCAATTAGTGTTTTTTTAATCCACAAGACTTCAAACAAAATAATGGATTAATTACTTTAAACCCCTTTCTGACCAATTTTGAAAATTGAAAGAAGCTTGCTGTTAATAAAAGCTGTTTAATTGGAGCGCAGTTAAAACTGCACCAAAACTGCACTGTGTGAAAGCAGGCTTAGACCCTGTAACATGTTTCAACAATTAGTAAGGTTATGAGTTAAATTTTTTTTGAAAAGTTGGAATGATGCTCTTGAAGTTAATTGAAATGTAGATATTTAATTAATGTAATCATTTATTTAAAAACATGTCTGTTGGCTGAATGTACTTATGCAGACGACAAGGTTTTCCAAATTTCACTCAGGTGTTGTTATACATATTCACTCAATTCCCGAGGAGAAGTTACAGATCATGGAAGTTGAGATTTTTGTGATGTAATTACAGCTGGCTTAAGATGCAAACTGTGATATCTGAAATTTTGTCAAAGCAGTAATTATAATTTGCCTCCGTAAACTGCATATTTTTAACAAAGATGTCAAGGAGATAATTTCTTAAAGAATAATTTACAGATGTATAAATAAAATTATCATGTCAAATCTGTTCGAATCAAGATAGGGAATATCCCCTGCAAAGTGGCTCCAAAAGAAGTTGAGAAGTTTTATTAGTATAACAACTAATACGTAGCCAAATACTTTAAATAAGAGGAAAGAGGCTGGAATTCTATATCAAACTTGATAGCATTATCTTTTAGAGCTTCATGTAACTTGAAGGACAGTACTGATCAGTCTGATTAGCATTTTGATATTTTGGTAGATGGTAAAGCAGGCCTGAGCTTTAAGCCCGAGGAGGCAGTCGGTTGGGGTTGTTGTGTAATGATGAGATGAGGGAGGTGAAATATTCTTGTTTGGCGCATTGAAGGGCAGTGTGGTAAGTTCTGAACATGAATTTTTAGTGGAGAAAGTCTGCAGGGAGTCTTGACTTTCTCCATAAACGTTCAGCACACCTGGAACATCGCTGCAACAAGCAGGTTTGAGGCATGTGCCAAGGCTGCCGGCATCTGACACTGGTTATTCGGTGTGTGAGGTGGTGCCAATATGTCCAGAGAGTTTCATTACATTGTTTGACAGTCAGGTTAGGGTAGGAGATTGGGGACAGTGACTATTGTAGGGTGTCTATAGGTTCCTGAGTGTTGATGCAGTGATAATTTCTTAATGTGGGACGGGCAGGTGTGTCTAGGGAAGGCTAAGAATTAGTCATAGTTAAGGAAATAAGGTTCTGATCAGAGAGCACATAAGGAGAATTGGTAAGGATAGAAGTTGAGCAGAGAAGAAAGACGACCAGATCAAGCAAGTTCCCAGCCTTGTGTATGGGAGAATCTATAAATTGCCAATGTCTGTGTAGGATGTGCAAAGCTGCTGATGTCTCGTTCTGGGAAAGTTAGGTAAATTGCACTGTACAGACTTAGATATAGTGTTGATAGGAATGTTAGTTTAATAGCTCATGGTGTACAGTAAGAGGTTAATAGTGTAATTTGCATTGTATATACTTAGAGATAGAAGTGACAGGGATGTGAGTTAACATTTAGAGTGTGCAGTAAGTTAGAGGTTGATAATGAAGATTCCTTTCCCCAGTTTAGTCTGCCTGGCAACAGGAGTGTAACCCCCTCAGCCAATAGGGAGCTGAGTCTCTGAGAAGGGAGAAGGAGGGGGTAGCTGCCAGCAGGAAGGACCCCTTAAATAGTGAGACCTGTAGGAGTTCAGGGTCTGTTCTGCCTGAGACTGCCAGAGTCTGCAGTAAGAAGAAGAAGCAGTAGTCTTATTGTCCTGGCTAGGACATGAGGGGCGGCAGATTCCTATGGAAAGGAAGGACACTACTTGTATATAGTTAATGAGAAGTTCACAGCAAAAGAAGCCGGTAGTCCTGGTAGCGGAGCTTCACCTCCAGCGGTGACATAGGTGAGCCAGGTGAAGAAGAGAGGCCATTGTTGCGGCAGTGAGGAGTAGCCCCCCCCCCCCCTGTGCTGTGTGGGGCAGCCACTGAAGACAGGCAGGGTAGCGGTGAGGTAGAGCTAGGAGAGCTCCCTCTGGAACTGCGGTGTGTGTGCTACTGGAGCTGGCTGGGACACTGAGTGGACGGCTGGATGTGGATGAAAGTGCCGTTGCTGGAGGACGCTAAGAAAGGAAGTAAAGCTACAGTTCTGCCGGTGAAACGTTGTTGTGTGTATTCTTTACACGCCGGTACACTCCACTACAGAAAGTCCCACAGCACCTCTCCCCGCAATTACAAAGAACCTGTTGGAAGGACGAACTGCGCCGCTCCCGCATTCTTACATCTGCTCACCTCACTACCTGCTTTAGTGACCCCATTCCCTCCCACCCTGTCCATTTCCTCAGATGTCATCTCTTACCTAACTGCAACCTCTCTCTTCCCACTGGGTCCTTTCAATTATCCTTTAAACACTGCATCATAAGCCTTTAACTAAAGTAAATACTAGGAAAGTAGATAGTGGCCAGCTTCTTCTCAAACTCCAGGAAGAATGAGGTTAAAAAGTCCAACTTTATTGAAGATGAATAAAATCACAAAAGATGGTTTGGATGAAAAGCGCTACACAGCCATAGTTTAGTGCAACATGATGTTAAGCCTGTGTACTGACGCGTTTCGGAACATGCTGTCCTTAGTCGTAGTCGACTCTGGACAGAATGTTCTGGACCGCTCCTATGCTGCTAACTACTGACCAGTCTCTAACCTGCCCTTCATCTCTAAACTCTTGAAACACTTGGTCTACTCTTACCCAATCTGCTATCTCTCTGTTTACTCTCTTCTTGACGCTCTGCAATCAGGTTTCTGCACTCTACATTCCACAGAACCTGTTCTAGCTAAAGTTTCAAATGATCTCCTGATCTCCTTTATCCAAAACAACTACTTGTTGTTGCTTCTACTGGATCTCTCTGCAGCATTTGACATTGTAGATCACTGACGTCTCCTCAGCATGCTCAGCACCATTGGCCTTAAGGATTGAGCTCTATCTTGGTTCTCATCATGCCTCTCTGACCTCTCATTTAGGGCGACATCTATGAATTTGCATGCGCCATATTTGTAACTTGGCGCCGACACACCAGTTCTAAGATATAGAGGAGTGTATAATACAACAGTATGAATGAAAGTGTTATGCACCAAACTTTGTATGGCAGTTTTGCTTCAAACTTTGGTGCATTAAAATGAGTCATCAGGAGCACATTGCACCATATTTGGCCATACACCTGTTCATACATCTCTAGAACCGGCAATCTAAGGAAAAAAAAATGGCAAAGGCGAATTCATAGATACCACCCTTAGGGCGTACCCTTTTTCTGGCGTACAATGCACCTAACTGAGCCGGCTAGGATGTCTAATGCACCTAATGAATGTGTTATGCGCATTGTTCGTAAGACTCAACACTTTCTAATGTGCCTAACATGAAGGGGTGTTCTGGGGGTGTTATGGAGGCGTGTCATACCACATTCATAAGATTGGACACATATATGAATGTGGTTCTGCAAAACTAGGCGCATTACTGCTCCGACAGGCAGACCTATGTGAATGTGGTCTGCCTGAGCCTGAGGAGTTGAGGTGAAACTAGATTTGCTGTAAGGGGTAAAAAGATCCAATATTTCTCAACTTACACCGGTACATTAATAAGTAATTTATTATAATTATCAAACTGTATAAACTTTAATTGGTTAGATTTAATGAAAAATGTTATCATATAAAATTAATAAAAAATATATAATATCCCCAAACTATAGAAATATCTCCTATAAAATGTGTTTAAAATTCATAGAATCTTAACCTAATTTTACATTAAATAACTCACTGATTATGTTGTTCAGATTTTTATATTTAAAATTTTTACTATATTAAATTTTAACTTATGCGCCTAAGTTCCGTAATGCGCCTAACACATATGCGAGGCGTGTCGAACTTTACACACCATTTACGAATGCACAAGAACCACTTTCATATATCAGGTGCATTATACACGCCTTCCTTCATACATGTTGCCCTCAGTGTCTGATTTGCAGACCTCCTCCTCTTCCTCTTGCTGTTGGTGTTCCTCCAGGATCAGTTCTAGGTCCTCTTCTCTTTTCACTCTAAACAGCCTCTACTGGACAAACCATCAGCAGATTTGGCTTTCAGTACCATCTGTATGCTGATGACAATTATACACTTCTTCCCGTGTCATCACTTCTGTCCTGCTAGAAAACATCCGTGACTGTCTGTCCACTGTCTCTGACATCATGTCCTCCTCACTAAAATTCCTGTCATCCTGCCATCTACTAACCAACTCCACCCTGCTATTTCTGTTTCAGTATGTAATACCACCATAACTCCTAGGCAGCAGGCCCACTGTCTTGAGGTTATACTAGACTCTGATCTGTCTTTCAACCCCTATATCCAATCCCTTGCCCGCTCCTGTCACGCACTTCAAGAACATCTCCAGAATCTGTCCTTTTCATGCTGTGGAAACAACTCAAACTCTCATTGTTGCTCTTATTCTTTCTCGTCTTGACTACTGCAACTCCCTGCTTATCGGTCTCCCTCTCTGTAAACTCTCCCCTCTCCAATCTGTCCTGAATGCAGCAGCCAGGCTTGTCTTTCTTTCAGTCATTATACAGATGCCTTTCCCTATGTCAGTCATTACACTGGTTGCCCATTCAGTACAGAATACAGCATGAAGTAACCACTCTCACCCATAAAGCTTCCCACAGTGCTACACTCCATACATCTCCTTCTCCATCTCTGTCTACCACCCTACCTGGTCTCTCTATGCTGCTGATAATCTTAGATTACATGCCTCAATCATCTGAACCTCCCATGCTGCACCAGTTTTGTGGATCAAGCTACCCGAATGACCATACGATCAGACACACTCATAACCCTCCTAGGTTTAAGCACGCCCTGAGAATACATCTTTGTAGACAGGCCTACCGAGATTCCTAATTGCTAAACGCACGCACGCATGCCCGCACATATTTCTATCCCTACCTGCACTTGGGCACTTATTTGTACTGTTTGGGTGGCAGGTTCCTCCACTTTTTATGTAAACCACCCCACATTTATGAAACATTAGGTGAACCAAGAACTTTTCAACTTTCATCTCCCCATACACCGTAATAGATTGTAAGGTCTTGCAATCAGTGCCCTCATTGCTTGGGAGACATGTATGAAAGGGTTTTTCACCCTTTTCTGGCATAAAATGTGGCAAAGGTGAGAGGTTCACCTAATTTTCCGATGTATGGCGCGTCAAACTTACATGTTTGACGCATTATGCACCAGACTTGACGCTTTGTAATGTGCTAAACGTGGGGGCATCACAACACACTCGTAATATTAGACACATTTATGAATGTGGCTTGGCAAAAATAGACGCATTACTGCTCAGACAGGTAGATCTATTTCAATGTGGTCTGCCTGATCCTGAGGAGTTGCAATGGAACTAGATTTGCAATTAGGGCAAAAAATGTCCCTTATTTCTCAACTTATACCAGTAAAATAATGCAAAATAATAATATAATATCATAATAAATTATATAATATAAAATTATTTAATATGTCAAAAATATAAAATGATCTCCTATAAAATGTATTTAACATCGATATAATCTAAAATTTATTTAAAATTAAATCATATAAATTAATTAAACCAACACAGCATCTACCATAAATCCCGTTCTCAATCGTGTATTTACAGAGTTAGCATATTATTATCAGTGATTACAAACACATCATAGCTGGCTAGAAATAAAGTAAAAGGCATTAGAATAGCAGGTCAGTGAATAGAAACTATTTTACTGATCTTGCATGTTGCATCACAAGTCTCAGCAAAACCTGTGGTGTGCCGGCTATTACTGTATGTCAAATACACGTTTGGCGCATTACTAATGCATGTTTGGCACATTACTAGTTCCATGGCACGTCAAGCGCAGATGCAAGGCGCCTCAAACCTTTATGGCAACATTTATGACTGCACATTCACCACTTTCATATATTCCGGTGCATTTTTCACCGGAAAAAACTTGAAAAATGTCTGTGTCTGCTCTGTAAGTAGCTTTGTACTGTGTAATGTTTGTTTTACTTTTGTCTGTACTTGTATCCTCCACACTCTAAAGTGCTGTGGAATATTTAGGCAATATATAAATAAAATTTACTATTATTATCATTATCATGGGAAAGCTTTAATTTTTAGCTATGATTGGACTGGACCAACAGAGGATCCTTTGGTAGGCTCAGGTTCTAACACTGGAATGGAGCTTAGGCCCATGAAGTCAAGAAGAAAACAATACAATTTGAAGCTGACTTTGAAAATAATGTTAGCAAATCACTAAATCCAGCTCTTTCATTTTGTTTTTTGAGTGAGAAAAAATAATCATTTCAGAGTTGTCCACAGCACCACACCAATTAACCCCACTGCCTGACTTCTCCTTATGTTCATCAATACCCTCTTGCCCTTTAAACCACCATCTTACCATTCTGAAACTCCTCAAAAGAAAAACAGGACTTTTGGATTAATTTGGCCACAGCAGCCATTTTATTAACAAATATAACACATAAAAATAGTATTTCACTTTAAATAACAAAATAATAAATAACCAACCTGAAGGGGAAGAGGGTCTTGGGAGCTATAAAGATCAGGGGACATATTGAACATAACCATACGAACCAATCAACCACCAGCTCACAGGCACCATAGACCACCACTGATGGTTCATCAAACTGGCTCCCTAGGACCACACCTTGTAAGAGCCTCACCCACATTCATCAGGACACCTCCAATTTTACCATGATTGGGGAACCATAACCTTAATGATTTCCCCCACCACCAATAATTTCCACAAACTCCAAAGACTTCCAACTGCTATGGCTGCCATGACATTCAAATGAAAGTCCTCGACCCTCCTACAATTCCTGTACTCTACCAAACGAACCTCTGCCCCTAACTGACCAACAAAAACAAAGGAGGGTGGGCAGGACTTCTCACTTCACTGTTCCTGCACTGACTGCTCTCACGTCAAGCGAGCCTAGGCTCTGCTTGACGTCTCCCTTCTCGATTTGCCGGATCATGTGGGCCTCCCCGCCAGGACGTGCATGTTGTCCAACCCATCTCTTTATTGATGGTAAGACGGACAATTATGAGAGTAAAGTCTGAAATGAAATAAAAAATGGATGTATAGGTGGAGTAGAATATGTTGCTCAGGTGGCCAAAGTCAACAAATTCTATCCAGTAAAAACTTTACACGGTTTAAAAAAAGCTTAATTCACCAAATTATGCAGCATTTTGGCATGTTTGAGAAAAGCAGTTGTGTCTGCATCGCATCAATTGAATAAAGCTTTTTAGAAACCATGTAAAAAAGAGTGCTGCGTTTTTTTCTGGATATACCACTTGGTAAGGGGATCATAAGCAAGGAAGCCTGGCACTGCATGCAGAGCCACCTTCACAAGTTTCATGACCCCATTCAGCCAAAGTGTCAGCCCACCCCATGAAAAAAAAATCTTGTTTGGTTTAGTTTTTTGGGAGTTTACTGTGCAGTGTAAGTGACAAGTTATCTCTATTCTGCTGTCAGCACAAGTCTGCCAATACTAAATTTATACACAGTTTTTGTTACTAAACCGAAATATGATAGCAATAAAAACTAAGGGCCCCATGTATGAAAACTGTCTTGGTTTAAGATTTTTTTTGTTGCCCATAGCAACAAATTAGTGCTCCCCTTTCATTTTTGCAGAGTACTATATGAAATGAGAGGGGTGCTCTGATTGGTTGCTATGGGCAACAAGGAAAGTCTTAGACCTAGACAGTTTTCATACATGTGGCCCTAATTGTTTTCAATGTGTAAATTTATTTTTAATTAACTGGAATTTTTTTTCAGTTTAATTAGTTTATGTGGTTCAGCGCTAAGACTGATATACTAGTGCATCTCAAAAAATTTGAATATCATTTAAAAGATAATTGATGTCAATAATTTAAGTCAAATAGAGAAACCCATATATTGCATAAACTCATTACAGTATGTATTACGACGTTTAATATAATGCATTTGTGAGCCCTGTAACAAATAAAGATAGTCCCAGAGAACACCTTTTAATTTTCAATGTATTCTAATTTTTTGAGATGCAAAAGTATTTGTTGTGATGGATCAATTTCTGTTTTGGGCTTTTATAGGTTTTGCCATGAGTAAAAAAAATACATATAATTTTTTTTTACTTTGATCTCTTAGCCCAATAGTCTTTTCAATTTTCTGTCAATGGAACTGTATGAGGGCTAACTTTTTGCAGAGTGGGCTATAGTTTTCATTTCTATATTTGTACCATTTTAGGGTACATTCCACTTTTTAAGCCATAGCAAACTACGAACCTTACAGTAATTTCAGTGAAAGTCACCTGAACGTTATTACCCAGTATCACATCTAAACAGGAAACAAATATAGTGTACTGTATACTTCGGATCCAATAGTAGTTCTAAAACATGACTTTTAATAGTGCGAGATAAAAAAAGGTTGGGAAAAAAATTCCTACACTTAGCCTACAAGGTAGTACAAATAGACACTTGCCCTGCCTAACCACACAAACTGGCCACTCGCCTCAATAAGGGCGATCCCAACTACTATGGAGTTAAAGCCACAAAGAAAACTATCTACCCTCCTCACCCAAATACAGTCTTAAAAGTAAAACAGTTTCTTGCCTCTCATCTGTTCTTTGGAGATACATGGCTAGGACAGTCTCCATGACATCTTGCCGCTAGTGTAGCAATTGCTGAACGTCTGCCTCAGGGACACACAGCTGGACCTACAGTGAGGCCTGATCACCAGCCTCTGGCATAACCATCTCAACCAAAGGACTTTATGGTTTTGCCTTTCAGAAGTAGCACTCTTAGGGCATGTCCCCACGGCACAGGTTTTCGGCCGGTTTTTCAGACGGTTTGCGGTTTGGCAGACCGTCTGAAAAACCGTCCGCAAACGAGCACAACGGGGTTCTATGGAAAACCCATGCAGCAGTCCCCACTGCACGGGTTTTCCACCCGGTGGTTTTTCCGCCCGCGAGCCGCCCCAAAGACATTGTGCATGCACATTCTTCTGTCCGGTTTTCGGACGGAATATGTGCATGTCAATGGGAAGGGGGAGGGCTTTTCTCTGCTCATCACGGAGAAAAGCCCCTCTCCCCCCCGCAGCCTTGTGCATGGCACACAAATCAGACAAATACCGGTGGGAGGGCATACAGAGAGAGGCATATTGGACTGCTATGCTAGAGGCGATGACGCTAAAAGGTCTGAATAAGTGCTTTAACCTTAGAGTTTTCTTGTAGACGTATTAGGAGTTAATGTTATTTTAATTGGTACGTGTTCTTGTGTATGTATATAAAGGAGGGTGTTACCTGTAGCATGCATGCTTGAGGAAGGGGAGGAGCTTGTCCCCGAAACGTTGCACAGTGTGCATTCTGTTCTGCCCGGCTGTCGGCATCTCCCGCTTGCCTATATGGTAGCAGCAGCAAGAGCAAAGACGAACAGCTATGTGTAGCCGCACCAAAAACACTTGAGTATACTTTATGATTATCTGTGAAATATGGACATTCTACAGTAAAGTTGTGGATATATGTCTTTTATGTTGAATTTACAATAAAAGGAGAATATTTTAATGAATGACCGATCTGATTGCAAATTTTGATGACATATATTCATGAGGTAAGAAGTCAGAAACATATAAGGTGCAGCATTACTGCGCACTTATTACAGTACCTGTACTGATGACAACAGGTCAGCCAAAGAGGTGCAGCAGTATCACCAGTACTGCCCTGACTGCTTCCAGTGAGAAAAAAAATCTATGTTGAATTCCATTGGACTCCATTGTGATTTAATCCTAATTGAAATATCTTTAATTGGACATCATGTCATAATAAAGTATGACTGGGCACAACTTCCTTTGACCACACCAGCTGATCAATGTGGATTCCAAGGGTTGGACACTGATGGCTGTTTCAATAAGTTAATAATACATATCCTTTGATGACTCCTATACACATAATTTGCATGTGATTTTTTTTTTCATGCAGCTTTTAATGGTTGTTTTTTCTCCTATATAATGTACATGCATTTTCACATCATAAACCATGTGACCCATCAAATGATCTGTAGAGTGGTAAAAAACCACAAATAATGCAGAAAAAAGCATCATACATGAAAACGTGCATATTTATTGGTGCAGAAAACAAAAACTTTTGAGGTCAGTGGTGAGAAAAATGAGCTGCATTTGGAAAAGACTGGCACTAACGAAAAAGATAAAAAAGCCACAAAGATAAAAATCAATGTCTACAGTGTTTTATATTCTCCTACTGACTTGAAGGTAACATCTGGCCGCTGCAGATGTTAGCTAAACTTAGCTAAAAAAAAATGCATTTTTACAAAAACACAACATGAGAAACTTAAAAGTCCAAAATACGATTAAATGTGCATTTTTTACAGAAATAGTACAACTTACAGGTACAGGTTAAAGTTCACATACCAAACACCTATGTTCTTTATTATCCTGATCACCCTCCATCTGTATCTGCCCTAGCTTAGTCATTTACTTAAGCACAAGAGCCCACAATTGTACACAATATTCCATGAACACGGTTTTTCCCAGCAAATATTTACAACCTCTATAAGAGCAATCTCCCTAATTTTTCCAGTCTCTGTAGAACAACATGTAGCCCACACTCCACTGAGCATCTGTACTCTGGTGGACGACCTGCAGAATTTTGAAAGCAGCCATTTTTGCAAGTAAAGGACCAAAAATGTAAAACTAGTAAAAAGAATAATTCAAAATTGAACAGAGGCAAAAAGCAAAGTATTTTCAAAGTTACTGAACTGCTAGATTTGTTGACTGTGAAATATTGGTAATTGCAGAATTATGCCGTAAGGCAGGGATGAGTGATAGGGAGAGATCCTGACTGGGATAAAGGGGGGAAGGGATAAGTTAGGTTTTGGAAATCTTTGATCAGTTAAATGGTAGAAACAAGTGGAGAGACCTGAGGAGAGGCATGGGGGTGGTGAGGAATGTAGGTTGGAGCTGTGTTTGATGTCGCCAATTTTATCTTTGAACTATTCAGTAAAGATCCAGAATGATTGTGTGGGAATCAGAGGACAGAAGGTACTGAACAGTTGTGTAGAGTAGTGGGAATGACATGATAAGACAGAGGAGAAATTTTATTGTTTGAAGTGTTTGTTGGAAAGTGTTAGTGTTTGTTGCAAAAGTCATCTCTAAAATAGTTTTATTCCATCTTCTTTTCTCATTCTTGAAATATTTGTAACAAGTTAGTAGGATTTCTGTGCCAGTGTTGATGGTTGGCACAATAAGGCAATGTTCACACGGCTTAAAATGGGACTTATTTCAGTCTGTAATTACGCACCGGAGTGCGCAAATTACGGCTGGAATACGTCCCAGTCATTACGGTAATCCACAGTTCTCATAGAGAACTGTGGATTACGTCTCCTCTCCCTGCTCGGCGAATACGCCGCGGGGGGGATAAGTGACATGTGAATTACCAGCGGTATATACGCGCCGCTGGTAATGTATGTCTATGGGCCGGCGAGGTGCCGGCCCCCCGCTCCCGCCCCCGCTTCCGTCCCGCCCGCGGCCACACGGCATAATTGTGGGCGTAATTACGCCCTGCATTTAAGCCGTGTGAACCTAGCCTAAGTGTAAAGGCTTCTGATTGTGGTGACATTATAGCAGGGTTTTATTAGTGTTTCTTAAGGGGGTGTTCCCATCTCGCACTTTGATGACATATTGATAAGTGTGATAGGTGCCTATCTTGGGAACAGACCCCTGAAAGTCTCCGCTTTAAAGCAGAGAACCAACCATGCTTGCTCACTACTCTCCATTCATTTCGATGGGAATTCTGAGTACAGCCAAACACAGAGCTGACCTGTACTTGGAGAGTAGTGAGCAAATTCTCCCCGTTCTGAAGCAGGACAACCCATTAAAAGAGAGTTATACACAGAGAGATAGCAGAGGAACAGAGAGAGAACAAATATCTATAGTATTTCAGGGCTTCCTAAATGTTGCTGAACTCAGTGGGTAGAGGGGAAGCTGACAGGTGTGTGACTGTTAGATGGTCTTTTTCCAGTGAACCAAAAAAAAAGAAAAAGAAAATACTATGGGCCACCTGTATGAAAACTGTCTAGGTCTAAAATTCACTTTGTTGCCCATAGCAACCAATCAGAGTGCCCCTCTCATTTCATATAGTGCTCTGGAAAAATTAGAGGGGTGCTCTGATTGGTTGGTAGGGGCAACAAAGTGAATTTTAGACCTAGACAGTTTTCATACATGTGGCCATATGTCTTCATTCATGCAGTAACATTTGCTTTCAATACTGT
>JAODAL010046108.1:0-31269 GCA_025379985.1 Phyllomedusa bahiana | reverse complement strand
TTTTAACACAGATTTTCCCAAAAAGGCCCCGGATGTGATAAAACCCCGGTCGGTTTTTTTCACTGGGGAATTATTCCCGCCCCTTGTGTTTAAAGAAAAAAAAAAACACAATGGTCACTGAAAAAACTTGAAAGTGACAGAGGTGGTAAAAATGTGAAATTTATTGAAAATCAACTCAGACCTTGCTTTTCAATTGTGGCTCAATCAAAAAATTGTAAAAAACAACCTAAGGCCGGTCCCTATCCGGGGAGCAGGGGAGCGTCTGTTCAGAACCTCTGTCGGGAATTGCGCAGCAATTGATATTTTTTCTGCAATCAATGGAACCGGTGGAAATATCATGTGCTTGTTGGGGCCATTTGCACCCTTGCAGGGACCCCTTGACACAGGTTAAACCAAAGTCAATAAAAGGGCCGGGGCAGAATGATATTTTTTTAATTTTGTCGAAAAACCTTTCGAACACTCGCTGCAAACAAGTTTTTCTGAAATCGAATGAGACTTCTGCCCCTATTCATGTGTATTTGGCCCCACCCTTGTTTTCCCAGCTGTCCCGGGTATTTCCCCACCCCGTTTTCCCAGCTGCCCACGGTATTTCCCCACCCCCTTGGTCCGTGCCCCCGGGATTTTCCCATCCTTGTGTTCCAGTGCCCAAAGGTATTTGGCCCATTTTTTTGTCCGCTGTCCCCAGGTATTTATCCTTCTTGTGCCCCCACTGTCCACAGGTTTTTGGGCCCCCTTTTGTGCTCCGCTGTCCCAGGTATTTATCCCACTCTTATGCTCCAGCGCCACAGAAATTTGGCCCACTCTTATGCCCCAGTGTCCCAGGTTTTTGGGGCCCATTCTGCCCCAGGTCCACAGGTTTTTGGCCCAATTCCCGCGTCCGTGCCACAGGTATTTGGCCCCCTCCTCATGCCCAGCTGTCCACATTTTTTTGGCAAATCCGCCTCCAGGTAAGGTATTTGGGGCCACTTGTGCCCCCGCTGTCCACGGGTATTGGCCCCCTCCCCCTGCACCAGCTGCCCCAAGTTTTCCCCACCCCTGTGCACCAGCTGCCCACAGGTATTTGGCCCACTCCTCGTGACCGCTGTCAAGATATTTAACCACTCCCGTCCCCAGTGTCCAAGGTTTTTTGGCCCCACCCCCTGTGTCCAGTTCCACGGGTATTGCCCACCCCTCGTGTCCAGCTGTCCCGGGTTTTTGGGCCCATCCTGTGCTTCATGTACGGTTTTTGGGCCCCATCCTTGTTTGCTGCCCAAATGGTATTGGGCCCCACCTCTCTCTCCGCTGCCCACAGGTTTTTGGCCACCCCTGGTTCCAGCTGCCCCACGGGTTTTTGGGCCCCACTCCTTGTGCTCCAGCTGTCCCCAGGTATTTATCCCACTCCTTGTGTTCCAGTTTCCCACGGTATTTGGCCCACCCCTTGTCTCCAGCTGTCCCCGGTATTTATCCATTCCTTGGTTCCCAGTGCCCCAAGGTTTTTTGGCCACTCCTTGTGCCAGCTGTGGTATTTATCCCACCCCTTACTCCGTGTCCACAAAAATTTTTGGGCCCCCACCCCTTTGCTCAGCTGCCACAGGTTTTTGGGCCCACCCTCATGCTCACTGCCCACGGGTTTTTTTGGAACTGCTCGCGCCCGTGTCCCAGGATTTGGCCCACCCTCGGCCCCGCGTCCACGGAAAATTTGGGCCACCTGTGCACAGCGTCCACAGGTTTTTAAACCCATTCTCGTGCCCAGCTTCCCAGGTTTTGGCCCACCCTCGTGCCCAGGTCCATGGTTTTTGGCCCATCCTGGGCCCCAGCGCCACTGGTATTTGGCCCACTCCCGTGCTCGTGTCCAGGTTTTTGGGCCCCACTTCATGTCCAGCTGCCCCGGTATTTGGCCCACTCCTCATGCTTCGCTGTCCACGGGTATTTGGCCCCTTTTTCCCCAGCTGTCCAAGGGTTTTTGGGCCCATCTTGTGTCCGGGCCCCAAAAAATTTTGGGCCCACCCCTCGTGCTCCAGCTGTCCAAGGTTTTTGGCCCCACCTCCCGTGTCCGTTTGCCCAAAGGGTTTTTTGGCCAACCCGTGCCCCGCGCCCAAAGGTTTTTGGGCCCACTTTCGTGCCCCAGCTGCCCAAAAATATCGGGGCCACCCGTGCCCCAGTTTCCCAAGGGTATTTGGCCACTCTTCGTGTCCATGTCCCCAGATATTTGGCCACTTTCGTGTAGTGCCCACGGGGTTTTTGGGCCCACTCCTGTGCTCCTGTCCCAGGTTTTTGGGCCCCACTCCTCGGCTCAGCGCCCACAATTTTTTGGGCCATCCTGTGTCCAGTTTGTCCACAGTTTTTTGGCGCACTTTCGGCTCCATTGCCCAGATATTTGGCCCACTCCTTGTGCCCCAGCTGTCCACGGGTTTTTGGTCCATCCTTGTGACAGTGTCCACAGGTTTTTGGGTCACTCCTTGTGAATCCCCCAGCTGTCTCAGTTTTAAAATGTCCCCATTTCCAGCCCTCAGGCTTTGTTTTCCCACAGTTTTTAAAAATTTAGATCAGGGCTCATAAAAGCCACTTCAGAATAGTGCTTTGCTCTGTTGGGGGGAGGGACCTGTTCTGGGATCTATAGACTGAGTGGAGAAGAGGTGGGGTTAGTTGGGTGCTCAGTCAGGGATCTATAAACCCTGAGTGGGTGCCTGGCCTTTGGTCTATACACCGGTGAAGAGAGGGTGGAACTGGATTTGGGTTGACAATAGGATATACCAGTATGTCCATTGTTGTTCAGGAGTTGGACCCAGTGGACCCCTATTGACTATAGTGGGAGCCATTGCTTTAATGGAACAAATAGTACAACATACTGCACTATTTTTTTCGGAATTTTTTACAAAACCTGCGCTGGTGATGGGAACCGGCCTGCTTACACCAGTTCACATCTGCATCTGAGGTTCTGTCAGTATGCAGGCAGGGCTCTGGTGAGGGACACGTGGTTTTGGTTTCCACTATGTATATGTTAAACGGATTCCAAGTAGTGACCCCCGTCCCCCATAGGCCCCCCCCTGTAATGACAGGCACACATATGTTTACTGAATGCAGCTGTAGGTTCGGGGGGTTTACACCTCGTTATTCTCTACGTTGGAGGAAACCACAACAAATACTGCAACGTACTGCAGCCTATAGACCGCAACGGAACAACGGGAACTAATTGGACCACGTTTGCTCCATTTCCCTGGGGACAGACCAGTGGGTCCCGCACAGAGAGCAGCTACTTCTGGCAAATAGAGCAAACCCCGTCCACAGGGGTTTAATAGAGATAAGGAGCTTTGACTTCTCAGTCCAAACGTCTAACGGCTCTAATAACACCAATGAAGAGGAAGAAGTTCAGTGAGGGGACTTATAACAGCAGTCTATATGTGACAGAGGAGGGATCCATGAGCAGCGGTCCATATGTGACAGAGGAGGGGGCTGGAGCAGCGGTCCATATGTGACAGAGGAGGGGGGCTGGAGCAGCGGTCCATATTTGACAGAGGAGGGGGCTGGAGCAGCGGTCCATATGTGATAGAGGAGGGGTGCTGCGTAGAGCACGTCCATAATGTGATAGAAGGAGGTGACTGGAGCCGCGTCTATAGTGACAGAGAGGGGCTGAGCAGAGGTATCTAAATGGGACAGATGAGGGTGACTGGAGCAGTGGTCTATTTGTGACAGAGGAGGGGCCATGAGCAGTGGTCTATATGTGACAGGGGAGGAGGCCATGAGCAGTGATCTATATGTGACAGGGGCGGGGGCTGGCGCAGAGGTCCATATGTGACAGCGGAGGGGACTGGAGCAGCGGTTTATATGTGACCGGGGAGGCGGCCATGAGCAGTGATCTATATGTGACAGGGGCGGGGGCCATGAGCAGTGATCTATATGTGACAGGGGAGGGAGCTGGAGCAGCGGTCTATATGTGACAGGGGCGGGGGCCATGAGCAGTGATCTATATTTGACAGAGGAGGGGACTGGAGCAGCGGTTTATATGTGACAGGGGAGGGGGCCATGAGCAGTGATCTATATGTGACAGGGGAGGGAGCTATAGCAACCGTCTACATGTGACAGGGGAGGGGGCCATGAGCAGTGATCTATATGTAAAAGAGAAGGGGGTTGTGAACACCTGTCTATATGTTATAGAGGGGACTGGAGAAGTGATCTATATCTGACAGAGGAGGGGGCTGGAGCAGTGTCATTATGTGACAGGGGGGTGGGGGGGGGGAAGAGGGGGAAGGAAATGGAGCAGTGTCTATATGAGACCAGGTGCTGAGCAGCGGATCCATATGTGACAGAGGGGGCTGGAGCAGCGGTCTATATGTGACAGAGGCGGGGGCCTTGAGCAGTGATCTTATGTGACAGGGGAGGGAGCTGGAGCAGCGGTCTATATGTGACAGGCGGGGGCCATGAGCAGTGATCTATATGTGACAGGGGAGGAGGCCGTGAGCAGTGGTCTATATGTGACAGGGGCTGGAGCAGCGGTCCATATGTGACAGAGGTGGGCTGAGCAGCGTCTTTAATGTACAGAGGAGGGAGCCATGAGCAGTGATCTTTATGTGACAGGGGAGGGAGCTGGAGCAGCGGTAAATATGTGACAGAGGAGGGGTCTGCAGCAGCTCTCCTTCTGTGACAGAGGAGGGGACTGGTAGCAGCGGTTTTATATGTTACAGGGAGGGACTGAGCAGTGATCTATATTGACAGGGCGGGGGCCCATGAGCAGTGATCTATATGTGACAGGTCGGGAGCTGGAGCAGTCGGTCAATATGTGACATGAGGCGGGGCCATGGGAGCAGTGATTTATCCCCTATATCTGAACAGAGGAGGGGGCTGAGCATGGTCTATAATGTGACAGTGGAAAGGGACTTGGAGCAGTGGTCTATATGTGACAGGGGCTGGAGCAGCGGTCAATATGTGACAGAGGTGGGGGGGTGGGGGGGGGGGGAGGGGGGGGGTGGGGGGGGGGGGCTGGAGCAGCGGTCTATATGTGACAGGGGTGGGGGCCATGAGCAGTGATCTTTATGTGACAGGGGAGGAGGCCATGAGCAGCGGTCTATATGTGACAGGGGCGGGGGCTATGAGCAGTGATCTATATGTGACAGGGGAGGAGGCCATGAGCAGTGGTCTATATGTGAAAGAGAACGACAGGTCGTGAACAGCGGTCTATATGTTATAAAGGGGACTGGAAGAAGTGATCTATATCTGACAGAGGAGGGGGCTGGAAGCAGTGCGGTCCTATACGGCTCTAATAACACCAATGAAGAGGAAGAAGTTCAGTAAGGGGACTTATAACAGCAGTCTATATGTGACAGGGGCGGGGGCCATGAGCAGTGATCTATATGTGACAGGGGAGGGAGCTGGAGCTGCGGTCTGTATGTGTCAGAGTAGGGGATTGGAGCAGTGGTCTGTATGTGACAGAGGAGGGGGCCATGAGCAGTGATCTATATGTGACAGGGGAGGAGGCCATGAGCAGTGATCTACATGTGACAGGGGCGGGGGCTGGAGCAGTGATCTGCATGTGACAGGGGCGGGGGCTGGAGCAGCGGTCCATATGTGACAGGGGAGGGGGCCATGAGCAGTGATCTATATGTGACAGAGGAGGGAGCTAGAGCAGCGGTCTATATGTGACAGGGGCGGGGGCTGCAGCAGTGGTCCATATGTGACAGAGGAGGGGACTGGAGCAGCGGTTTATATGTGACGAGTAGAGGGGCCATGAGCCTGATCTAAAGAACAGGGGCGGGGGCCCATGAGCAGTGAACTATAGTGTTACAGGTAGGAGCATGGATCCGCGTCTATATGAGTGACGAGGGGCGGGGGCCATGAGCAGTGATCTATATGTGACAGGGGCTGGAGCAGCGGTCCATTTGTGACAGAGGGGGCTGGAGCAGCGGTCTGTATGTGACAGAGGAGGGAGCCATGAGCAGTGATCTTTATGTGACAGGGGAGGGAGCTGGAGCAGCGGTCTATATGTGACAGGGGCGGGGGCCATGAGCAGTGATCTATATGTGACAGGGGAGGAGGCCATGAGCAGTGATCTATATGTGACAGGGGAGGGAGCTGGAGCCGTGGTCCATATGTGACAGAGGAGGGGACTGAAGCACCGGTTTATCTGTGTCAGCGGAGGGGGCTATGAGCAGTGATCTATATGTGACAGAGGAGGGAGCTATAGCAACCGTCTACATGTGACAGAGGGGTGAGGGCGGGGCTGCAGCAAGTGTGTCCCATATGTGACAGAGGAGGGGACGGGAGCAGCAGAAGCGGTTTATATTACAGGAGGGGGGGGGGAGGGGGGCCATGAGCAGTGATCTATATGTGACAGGGGAGGGAGCTATTGCAACCGTCTACATGTGACAGGGGAGGGGGCCATGAGCAGTGATCTATATGTGAAAGAGAACGGGGTCGTGAACAGCGGTCTATATGTTATAAAGGGGACTTGAGAAGTGATCTATATCTGACAGAGGAGGGGGCTGGAGCAGTGGTCTATATGTGACAGGGGAGGCGGCTGGAGCAGTGGTCTATATGTGACAGGGAAGGGGACTGGGATCGAGTGGTCTAATATGTTGAACAGGGAGTCGGCTGCAGCAGTGGTCCATCATGTGACAGAGTGGAGGAGGGACGGGAGCACGGTTTATATGTGACATTGTAGGGTGCCATGAGTTCATGAACTAATATGTGAATCAGGGAGGGAGCTATTGCATTCGTCTACATGTGACAGGGGAGGGGGCCATGAGCAGTGATCTATATGTGAAAGAGAACGGGGTCGTGAACAGCGGTCTATATGTTATAAAGGGGACTGGAGAAGTGATCTATATCTGACAGAGGAGGGGGCTGGAGCAGTGGTCTATATGTGACAGGGGAGGGGGCTGGAGCAGCGGTCTATATGTGACAGCGAAGGGGACTGGAGCAGCGGTCTATATGTGACAGGGGAGGGGGCTGGAGCAGCGGTCTATATGTGACAGTGGTATGGCGGCTGGAGCAGTGGTCTATATGTGACCATGGAAGGGGCCTGGAGCAGCGTCTATATGTGACTGGAAGGGGCTGGACAGCGGTCCTATATGTGGACAAGGGGAGGGGCGGAGGCAGCGGGTCTAATAATGTGTAGGGGAGGGGCTGGAGCAGCTGGTCTATTATGGTGACTGGGGAGGGTGGTGCTGGAGCAGCAGTCCTATATGTGACAGTGGGGAGGGGGCTAGGAGCAGACGGTCCTAATATTTGACGGAGGGGATGGTGCAGGAGCAGCGGTCCCTATATGTGGACAGGGGAGGCGGGCTGGCAGTGGTCTACATGATACAGGGAAGGGGATTGGGGCAGCGATCTATATGTGACAGGGGAGGGGGCTGGAGCAGCGGTCTATATGTGACAGGGGAGGGGGCTGGAGCAGCGGTCTATATGTGACAGGGAAGGGGACTTGAGCAGTGATCTATATGTGACAGGGGAGGGGGCTAGAGCAGTGGTCTATATGTGACAGGGGCGGGGCTTGTGCAGCGATCTATATGTGACAGGGAAGGGGACTGGAGCAGTGGTCTATATGTGACAGGGGCTGGGGCAGCGATCTATATGTGACAGGGGAGGGGGGTGGAGCAGCCGTCTATATGTGACAGGGGGGAGGCATGGTAGCAGCGGTCTATACTGTGACAGGGCTGGGCAGGGCGATCTAAATGGTGACAGGGTGAGGGGTGTGGAGCAGCCGTCAATATTAAAATTGTGACAAAGGGGGAGGGGGCTGGAGCAATGGTTTATATGTGACAGAGGATGGGGTTACAGCACAGTCTTTATGTTACAGAGTAGGGAGGGCAAAACAGTGATCTATATGTGACAGAGGAGGAAGTGGCGGTCTGTATAGGAGTCTATAGAAATGCTGGGGGCAGTGGAGCCGGGAATAGAGGAGCTGGGGGCGGAGGAGCTGGGAATAGAGGAGCTGGGATATAGAGGAGCAGGGGGCGGCGGAGCTGGGAATAGAGGAGCCGGGAATAGAGGAGCTGGGAATAGAGGAGCTGGGGGCGGAGGAGCTGGGGGCGGAGGAGCCGGGAATAGAGAGAGCTGGAATCAGAGTGAGCAGGGGGCGCGGAGCTGGGGCCGGAGGAGCCGGGAATAGAGGAGCTGGGGGCGGAGCCTCCAGTAACAGCAGCGTCATTTGTCTCCAGAGCGACCAATCTGTGCCGCAACCAAACCCCGCGCACAACCACCCCCACTGCCGCCGCCTCGCTGTGATTGGCCGCCGTCGCCGCAGCGCTGTAAGATTAGACCACGCCCCCTCGCAGTGATTGGTCACTCAGCGGCGTGGGAGGGCGGGGCCTGGTGGCGCCATGTTGAAGAGTCTGCTGCGCGGCGCTGGGCGGTCAGTGCTACTGGGAGCGGTGAGCGGAGCCCTCGGCCGGAGAGTCATGGTGAGGAGGAGCCGGGGCTGCGGGGTCCGGGGCTGGGCGCGGTGCGGGTCCTCTGTGCGGTGTCCGCTGTCACCTTCCCTCCGGCGTGGGGGTCACGTGTCTCCTGTGGGTGCAGAGGTCGGCGCGGGCACGAGGCCGGGGATTAGGTCGGTGGGTGCGGGGCCGGGATCCGCTCAGCCTCCCCCGTAGGTGTCTGTAGTGCCGCTCCTCGCACCCGCGGCGATGTCTGCCCGATCTCCACTGACTCCATCGATCGCCTTCGATCTTTCCTGCTGCGTCATTGCTGAAGCGGCCGCACGAGGCTCAGCCGTGACCTGCTGGGATATCAGTGCAATCCCGGGCCCTGCTGCTCTCCCTTCCCAGTGGTGAGGAGCCACGCCTCTCATGAGCCTCCGCCGGGTGTCCCCTCCACCTGGATAGATACCTGACCGGGGCCTCCTGTATAGAAACCCCACCCCACCCCCACGTCTCAAATGTATACAGACCCCAGGCTCTCCCAATTAGTTGCTCTATCCTCTGAGGATAATGGGCTTATTATATATACAGATGTAGTGGAGTGCGGCTCCCCTGAGGATAATGGGATTATTATATACAGAATGTAGTGAGTGACGGCTTTCCCGTGAGCATAATGGTAATAATTTATAAACGTACAGAAGTATGGGGAGTGGCCGTCCTGCTCCCCTGAGGATAATGGGCCTATTATATATACAGATGTAGTGGAGAGCGACTCCTGCTCCTCTGAGGATAATGGGCCTATTATATATACAGATGTAGTGGGGTGCGGCTCCTGCTCCCCTGAGGATAATGGGCCTAATATATATACAGATGTAGTGGGGTGTGGCTCCTGCTCCCCTGAGGATAATGGGATTATTCTATATACAGATGTAGTGGAGTGCGACTCCCGCTCCACTGAGGATAATGGGATTATTATATATACAGATGTAGTGGAGTGCGGCTCCTGCTCCCCTGTGGGCCGATCTAGCGCTTCGGGTTTGGGGGGGGGGGGGGGTGGGGGGGGGGGGTTTGGGGGTGGGGGGGGGGGGGGGGAGGTTGACCTGTGTCCGAGGTGGAGGGTGCCCCTGGGGTGTAATCCTATGGAATATTGCTGTATCCGGCCCGTCTGCAGCACCGAGAATCCGACTGACCAGCGCCCCATAGACGGCAATAGAACGTCCAGGGTGCAGTCCACACCGCGCCGGTTTTCTGCCGGATTATAGGACGTGTTGTCTCGCGGCGCAGGCTCCGCTCCCGCTGTGGCGGGTCGCAGATGATGCCGATACGTGCGCGGCCGTCAGGTTTTGGCTGCTATTTTAGCCTTTGCTGTGGAGACCTGATCCCGGCAGATTTGGGATTCCACAGGAGTAACTCTCCCGCTCCTCACTCTCTGTAACCTGCGGCCGCTCCCCTCTGCTTTCCCACAGTGCGCTCAGGTGGACGACTGGAAGAACGCCAAAAGCATCTACGAGTTCTCTGCGACCGACATCGATGGCAACGCCGTGTCCCTGGAGAAGTACAGGTGCGTCTGCCCCACTCCCCTCTCCACGTGTGCCGAGCACTGCCTGCCCTGATCAGTGGTCGCCTCTTACCCCTGGCTCCTGCCCTGATCAGTGGTCGCTTCTTACCCCTGGCTCCTGCCCTGATCAGTGGTCGCCTCTTACCCCTGGCTCCTGCCCTGATCAGTGGTCGCTTCTTACCCCCGGCTCCTGCCCTGAGGATTAGCGGTCGCTTCTTAGGCCCTGGGTCCTGCCCTGAGGATTAGTGGTCGCTTCTTAGCCCTAGGCTTCCCTGCCCTAGGATAGTGGTCGCCTCTTAGCCCCTGGCTCCTGCCCTGAGGATTAGTGGTCGCCTCTTAGCCCTGGCTCCTGCCCTGAGGATTAGTGGTCGCCTCTTAGCCCTGGCTCCTGCCCTGAGGGTTAGCGGTCGCCTCTAAGCCCCTGGCCTCCCTGCCCTGAGTGATTCATTGGTGGCCCCTTATCCCTGGCTCCCTGCCCTGAGGAGATCATGGTGGCCTCTTAGCCTGGCTCCTGCCCTGAGGATCAGTGGTCGCCTCTTAGCCCTGGCTCCTGCCCTGAGGATTAGTTGTGGCCTCTTAGCCCCTGGCTCCTGCCCTGAGGATCAGTGGTCGCCTCTTAGCCCTGGCCTTTCCTGCCCCTGAGGATCAGTGGAGTCGCTCTCTATAGCACCTGGCTCCTGCCCTGAGGATTAGTGGTCGCCTCTTAGCCCTGGCTCCTGCCCTGAGGATCAGTGGTCGCCTCTTAGCCCTGGCTCCTGCCCTGAGGATCAGTGGTCGCCTCTTAGCCCCTGGGTTCCTTGACTGCCCTGCAGGATCAGTGGTCGCCTCTTTACCCCTCGGCTCCTGCCCTGAGGATTAGTTGGTCGCCCCTTAGGCCCTGCACCTGCCCTGAGGATTATGTGTCTCGGCTCTTAGCCCTGGCTCTGCCCTGAGGATTGGTCGCCTCTTAGCCCTGGCTCCTGCCCTGAGGATTAGTGGTCGCCTCATAGCCCTGGCTCCTGCCCTAGAGTGATTAGCGGATCGCCTCTTTAGGCGCCCTTGCTCCTGCCCTGAGGATTAGCGGTCGCCTCTTAGGCCCTTGCTCCTGCCCTGAGATTAGTGGTGGCCTCTTAGGCCCCTTGCTGTTCCTCGCCCATGAGGATTAGTGGTGCCTCTACCCCTGCGTCCTGCCACTGAGGATTAGTGGTTGGCCTCTTTACCCCTGGCTTCCTGCCTGAGGATGTAGTGGTGGCCTCTTACCCCTGCTCCTGCCCTGAGGTTAGATGGTGCCTCTTACCCCTGGCTCCTGCCCTGAGGATTAGTGGGACGCACTCTTAGGCCCCGGCTTTCTCTGCCCTGAGGATTAGTGGTGGCCTCTAAGCCCTGCTCTCCCTGAAGGATTATTGGTGGGCCTCTTAGGCCCTAGGCTCCTGCCCTGAGGTTTTGTTGTGGCCTCTTTGGCCCTTGCTCCTGCCCTGAGGATTAGTGGTGGCCTCTTACCCCTGGCTCCTGCCCTGAGGATTAGTGGTGGCCTCTTACCCCTGGCTCCTGCCCTGAGGATTAGTGGTCGCCTCTTAGCCCCGGCTCCTGCCCTGAGGATTAGTGGTGGCCTCTTAGCCCTGGCTCCTGCCCTGAGGATTAGGGGTGGCCTCTTAGCCCCTGGCTCCTGCCCTGAGGATTAAGTGAGTGGCCTCTTACCCCGGCTCCTGCCCTGATGGATTAGCGGTCGCCTCTATAGAGGGCCCTGGAACTCCTGCCCTGAGGATTAGCGGTCGCCCTCTTATGGCCCTGGCTCCTGCCCTGAGGAGTTAGCGGATCGCTCTTAGGCCCTGGCTCCTGCCCCAGGATTAGCGTCGCACTCTTAGGCTCCCTGGCTCCTGCCTGAGGAATAGCGGTCGCCTCTTAGGCCCGGCTCCCTGCCCTTAGGGATTAGCGGCTCCGCCTCATTAGGCCCCTGGCGACCTCTCCCAGAGGATTGAGCGGTCTCGCCATCTTAGGCCCTGGATCCTGCCCTGAGGATTACGTCGCCCTCTTAGCCCTGGCTCCTGCCCTGAGGATTTACGTCGCCTCTTAGGCCCTGGCTCCTGCCCTGAGGATTAGCGGTCGCCTCTTAGCCCTGGCTCCTGCCCTGAGGATTAGCTCGCCTCTTATGGGCCCTGGTCTCCTGCCCTGTGGATTAGCGGTCGCCTCTTAGGCCCTGGCTCCTGCTTCCTTGAGATTAGCGGGTCCGCCTCTTAGGGCCTGGCTCCTGCCCTGAGGATTAGCGGTCGCTTCTCTATAGGCCCTGGCTCCTGCTCCTGCCCTGAGAAAGCGGTCCGCCTCTTAGGCCCCAGGCTCATGCCCTGAGGATTAGCGGTCGCCTCTTATGGCCCTGGCACCTGCCCTAGGATAGCGAGTTCCGCCTCTTAGGCCCTGGCTCCTGCCCTGAGGATTAGCGGTCGCCTCTTAGCCCTGGCTCCTCTGCCCATGAGGATTATCGTATCAGCCTCTTAGGCCCGGCACCTGCCGAGGATTTAGCGGTCGCCTCTTAGCCCTGGCTCCTGCCCTGAGGATTAGCGTCGCCTCTTAGGCCCCTGGCCCAGCCCTGAGGATAAGCGGGGTCGCCTCTTAGGCCCTGGCTCCTCCTGAGATACGGTCGCCTCTTATGGCCCTGGCTCCTTGCCCTGAGGATTAGCGGTTCGCCTCTTAGGCCCTGGCTCCCTGCCCTGAGGATTTACGGTCGCCTCTTAGGACCCTGGCTCCTGCCCTGAGGATTAGCGGTCGCCTCTTAGGCCCTGGCTCCTGCCCTGAGGATTAGCGGTCGCCTCTTAGGCCCTGGCTCCTGCCCTGAGGATTAGCGGTCGCCTCTTAGGCCCTGGCTCCTGCCCTGAGGATTAGCGGTCGCCTCTTAGGCCCTGGCTCCTGCCCTGAGGATTAGCGGTCGCCTCTTAGGCCCTGGCTCCTGCCCTGAGGATTAGCGGTCGCCCCTTGCTGGGCTGGCGCTGCCCTTGTCGTCTCTGTTCTCCCTCTAGTCCTGACGTAACCTGTGACCTCTTCCTCTTTTAGGGGCTTCGTCTGCGTCATCGTAAATGTGGCCTCCAAATGAGGAAAGACCCCGGTAAACTACACTCAGCTCGTCGCCCTGCACGCCAGCCACGCTGAGAAGGGTTTACGCATCCTCGGCTTCCCCTGCAACCAGTTCGGAAAACAGGTACCGGCCGCGTCTGACCCGGCGCCATTTGTATTTAGAGGGTCTAGGGGCTAATATGGTGACTGGGTGACCCCTCTCACCGAACGCCCATGGATTCTGAACATCCGCGCGGTCGACATTGAGTTGTGCAGCTGCTGAAGGGGGAGTGGCTGTCAGTGGCCGCCAGGATCTCCAGGGAGAAGGCAGGGATAGATTATGGTCCCTGCCTTCCTGATCACTGTGTACAGATGGGCAGAAAGCCTCCTGGGGCTGGAGGTCGTGTCCTCTCTGGAGCTGCGGGGTCTCAGATGCAGTTGGTATTGGGGCTGTCTTCCTCCCCCCCCTCCCCCCTGTACCTGGGGCTCTTATATCGGCTACAGGGGAAATTGGCATAAAAAAAATTGCCTCAAAGCTCTTTCTGATCTTATGAGGGAAACAATTATAAGACTAAAAAAGTCAAGAAATTAAGATTTTATTAAAATAAAAAATCAGCTTGAATTGACTTATAGCCCCGCCCCTAACTCTAAAACTTTCCATCACCTCTACATAGACGTCCATTGCACAACTCATGGCGCCTCTATTGCTGTTCAGAAATATAAAAAATTAGGGCCAGATGTATGTGCCGTCTTTGTTGGCCACAACAACCAATCCGAGCGCCCTTTTTTTTTTTTCCAGGGCACTATATGAAATTAAAGGGGCGCTCTGACTGCACCAAAGATTTAGACCGAGACGGTGTTCATGCTTATGGCCCATAATTAAAAAATAAATAAAATTATATATCATTTTTAACCCCCCCCCCCCCCCCCCCACAAAAAAAAATTAAATCGAAGGAAAAATAAAGCCCAGTGTATCATGGGGGCGGATGGGGGCGGAAAGAAAATGTGCAGGGGAGCGTCTCGACCCCGTCTGGCTTCTACTGAGGTCACTTTTTGTTTGTCTCCTTCTTAGGAACCCGGGGATGAAGCTCAAATCAAGGCCTTTGCTGCCTCCTACAAGGTGGAGTTCGACATGTTCAGCAAGATCGAGGTCAACGGCGACGGCGCCCACCCCCTGTGGAAGTGGATGAAGGCGCAGCCGAAGGGGAGGGGCACCCTGGGGGAGTAAGTGTCACAGCTGCCGCCAATGCCCCGGGGGCCTGTGGATTATACCTGGGGGGGGGGGGTGCAGGTATATGCCGTCGGGGTTATTGCTCCCTGCTCGGCTTGTGGCGGTTGCACTGGTTTCTGGGTTCAGGCACTAAAATGCGGGGGTGGGGATTTCTCAGACCTTTGATGCCAGTTTTGGAGAATACAATGCTCATCCCATTTATGCCACAATTGGGAAATTTGTACTCCCCTCCCTGTATTAAAGAGGTCCCCTACTGCATTAGGGGCAGGGGGTCCGATAAAGACCAAGCCCTCATCCTCTGTTCCCGGTGATTCGCTCTTCCCTTCTGGGTTCCGCGCCCCAATCGCTTTTAGTAGAGCCTCTGAGCTGGAAGTGAAGAAAAGCGAATCTCGGGAGCGGAGGGAAGATTAGGTTTTTATAGAGATGGGTAAATTGCTGGGTGACAGGAGAGGAAGACCGAGGTGGATGGAAGGAGGGAGGGATAGGAGAGGGAGACCGAGGTGGATGGGTGGAGGGATAGGAGAGGGAGACCGGGGTGGCTGGGGGGTGGGATAGGAGAGGGAGACAGGGGTGGCTGGGTGGAGGGATAGGAGAGGGAGACAGGGGTGGCTGGGTGGAGGGATAGGAGAGGGAGACAGGGGTGGCTGGGTGGAGGGATAGGAGAGGGAGACAGGGGTGGCTGGGTGGAGGGATAGGAGAGGGAGAGATGTGTTGATAGAGGACACCCCCTGACTGTGATGCCGCTCGGAGCAAGTGTTGGCTTTGTGCTGTTGCACTCGTCTCTTTATGTCCATCTGCCCAGGTTACTGGCCCTAGGGGATCTGCCGGGTTATCACCGTTCTGAGCACTAATAATAATAATCTTTATTTCTATAGCGGCAACATATTCCGCAGCACTTTACAATATAGAGGGAATAAGCACAGACAAACCAGACATTACATTATAAAAAGCTGCGTACAAATGAGACCTGAGGTGAGGGCCCTGAGCACTATAATCTTCTGTATTTCCGGGTGAACTTCGGACGCGTTGCAGCACAAATACCTCGTGTGACCATCCCCGACGAGTATTGTGCCAGCATCAGATAGAACTGGTGTAGTATAGCGCCATCCAGAGCGTAGCGCCGGCGCCTCGTCTGCTTGTATTGGGTCCATCTGCCGCCTCTGATCTTGTACGGAGTCGCACAGGGGGCGGTCTGGTTCTCTATCAGTCCAACAAGAATCCCAATATGGCGCACACATATGGGCACTGGAGGACGGGCTGGGGTTTACTCTAATATTGGGTGTTTAGCCTTTAGCTGCTGTAACTGGGTGACTCCGCCGGGTTGGGGGGTGTCATCTGTGTATAAGGAGCAGAGGCTGCGTCAATGCTGGGGTCTGCCCTGGCTCCGGCGCCCACTCAGGATTTTGCAGTTTTGTTTAACCACATCCTGGCGGCCGCGCTATGTGGATGGGGTTTTGCTTCAGAAGGTTTGTGCCACGATGGGGAGAATGGGAACCTATGAATTATATGGTGTAATATGTGGTGGGTTGGGGGGCCTGTGGGGTCAGCAGGGATTGGACTTTATCTGCTCATAAACTCCTTCCACCTTCTCATGTGGCTTCACAACCTTTCCTTGTTCTTTCAGTGCCATTAAGTGGAATTTCACCAAGGTGAGTCTGGGTCGAGGGGGATCGGAGGCGGCTTTTTTTTTTTTTCTTCTTCCCATTTCTCACGGGTTTTTATTTTGTTCTAGTTCCTCATTGACAGAGAGGGTCACGTGGTGAAGAGATACAGCCCCATGGACGATCCCATCGTAAGTTCTCCTCTGTGCAATTGGTCTGTTCAGTTTAGGTTGGTGACCTCTGCTTGGTGCACTGGGTGCGCCTCTGACACTGGGCTGCGGTGTAACAGCTATATGGGTGCACACTAGAACACCATACAGCCCCAATGCATAGCAGACAGGTTACCGTGGAGGACAGTGTTCCCTTAACATACAGCGGTCATCCCAGAACCAACTAATGATGAAACCATAATTCGTACAATATGAATTGGCTCTGGGGCGACCATTGTATGATGAGACCAGGAATCTATGGAAAACTGGTTCCAAAGGCACAATGTTCCCAACGTAATGGAGATGACAGAAAATACAGCGGGTCCTTCCATATAACAGGAGGAGCTGCTGGAAGTCGGTCTTTGGTGAGCACAAAAGCTTCTAGGGTCATGGACTTTATACACAATGGACCAAAAATGGGGCCCTCACCTGGTGCCAAAGGAGCCGCAGATCAGCAGCGTCTGGGACATTGTATGAGGAGAGCGGCTACAAGATACAATGTCCCAAGAAAGAGCATTGTCTGCTGGAAACCTTTGTGTCCCGAGGCCACGGTCTGCTGGAAACCTTTGGTCCCGAGGCCAGTGTAGCCAATGCCACATACTCTTTTATGATCCGCTCCTATGGAATAGATCCGCCTGCTCTGCTGTGCCGCACCTTTGTTTTCCTGGACTCTTGCGGCCTCTGGATTCCTTCCTCTTCCTCCTCTGTTCAGAGGTTGTCATTCTCTCACCTTTACATTGATCTCTGGACTTGAAGGTTTGTGTATTGGATGCTTTCCCAGCAGAGGTTACACTCACGCGCTGCCCCTCCCCTCCTCCATGTTGGCTTTTATTATAGGGGGCGGTCGGTTTTCTGAGTAACGTTCTTTTCCTTCCTCCTGCAGGTGATAGAGAGGGATCTCCCGAATTACCTGTAGGACCCATTCTCTGTTCCTGCGCCCAGTGTCCGGCGGCTGACGGCAGTCTTCGCTCCCAGTAATGATGGTGTGCCTCAAAACCATGAGGGGGAGGCAGGCCGGACGGTGTGTTGGCGTGCGCCGGCGGAGGGAGACTGTTCTTTGCTGCCAGGACCTGAACCGTGGACCAAGAATCTTAGAGATCATGTCATTGACACCAATAAAGTAGAAATCAAATTGTCACTGTCTCCTGTGAATTAATAGATTGTGGCGATGATGCACCATCTGTCTCCTGTGTAGCTTTGTACCATGGACGGTCTGGATGTGCAGCGCTGTCTATGGGGCTGGACACTGCCGGCCGGGCTGCACCGCGGGGCCGTGCCTGCTCCATTGGATCTCAGCTTTGGTAGAAATCTTCAGTGCAAGTAAATAGTATTGAACCCAGATTCGACTCCAAAACCAAACCCTCCTCCCTCTAATGCAGTTCTGTATGCTCTCCACCTCTCGTGCCGCCCTATATACTCTGCTCTCCACCCCTTGTGCCGTCCTATATACTGTGCTCCCACCTCCACCCCTCGAGCCGACCTATATACTGTGCTCCCACCTCCACCCCTCATGCCGTCCTATATACTGTGCTCCCACCTCCACCCCTCGTGCCGTCCTATATACTGTGCTCCCACCTCCACCCCTGTGCCGTCCTATTTTACTGTGCTCCCACCTCCACCCCTCGTGCCGTCCTATATACTGTGCTCCACCTCCACCCCTCGTGCCGTCCTATATACTGTGCTCCCACCTCCACCCCTCGTGCCGTCCTATATACTGTGCTCCCACCTCCACCCTCGTGCCGTCCTATATACTGTGCTCCCACCTCCACCCTCGTGCCGTCCTATATACTGTGCTCCCACCTCCACCCCTCGTGCCGTCCTATATACTGTGCTCCCACCTCCACCCCTCGTGCCGTCCTATATACTGTGCTCCCACCTCCACCCCTCGTGCCGTACTATATACAGTGCTCCTCCTCCACCTCTCGTGCCACCCTATATACTCTGCTCTCCACCCCTCGTGCCATCCTATATACTGTGCTCCCACCTCCACCCCTCGTGCTGTCCTATATACTGTGCTCCCACCTCCACCCCTCGTGCTGTCCTATATACTGTGCTCCCACCTCCACCCCTCGTGCCGTCCTATATACTGTGCTCCCACCTCCACCCCTCGTGCCGTCCTATATACTGTGCTCCCACCTCCACCCCTCGTGCCGTCCTATATACTGTGCTCCCACCTCCACCCCTCGTGCCGTCCTATATACTGTGCTCCCACCTCCACCCCTCGTGCCGTCCTATATACTGTGCTCCCACCTCCACCCCTCGTGCCGTCCTATATACTGTGCTCCCACCTCCACCCCTCGTGCCGTCCTATATACTGTGCTCCCACCTCCACCCCTCGTGCCGTCCTATATACTGTGCTCTCCACCTCTCGTGCCGCCCTATATACTCTGCTCTCCACCTCTCGTGCCGCCCTATATACTCTGCTCTCCACCTCTCGTGCCGCCCTATATACTCTCTGCTCTCCACCTCTCGTGCCGCCCTATATACTCTCTGCTCTCCACCTCTCGTGCCGCCCTATATACTCTCTGCTCTCCACCTCTCGTGCCGCCCTATATACTCTCTGCTCTCCACCCCTCGTGCCGCCCTATATACTCTCTGCTCTCCACCCCTCGTGCCGCCCTATATACTCTCTGCTCTCCACCCCTCGTGCCGCCCTATATAATCTCTGCTCTCCACCTCTCGTGCCGCCCTATATACTCTCTGCTCTCCACCCCTCGTGCCGTCCTATATACTGTGCTCCCACCTCCACCCCTCGTGCCGTCCTATATACTGTGCTCCCACCTCCACCCTCGTGCCGCCCTATATACTGTGCTCCCACCTCCACCCTCGTGCCGCCCTATATACGGGTGCTCCACCTCCACCCCTCGTGCCGCCCTATATACTGTGCTCCACCTCCCCCCCTCGTGCCGCCTATATACTGTGCTCCCACCTCCACCCCTCGTGCCGCCCTATATACTGTGCTCCCACCTCCACCCCTCGTGCCGCCCTATATACTGTGCTCCCACCTCCACCCCTCGTGCCGTCCTATATACTGTGCTCCCACCTCCACCCCTCGTGCCGCCCTATATACTGTGCTCCCACCTCCACCCCTCGTGCCGTCCTATACTGTGCTCCCACCTCCACCTCTCGTGCCGTCCTATATACTGTGCTCCCCCCTCCACCCTCGTGCCGTCCTATATACTGTGCTCCACCTCCACCCCTCGTGCCGTCCTATATACTGTGCTCCCACCTCCACCCCTCGTGCCGTCCTATATACTCTGATCTCCGCCCCTCGTGCCGTCCTATATACTGTGCTCCCACCTCCACCCCTCGTGCCGTCCTAAATGCTTCCTCTGTTTTGTGGGTAAAGAGTCGCTTGTTGCTCATTCTGAGGAGGGAAAGGTCCTGTAGGTTTAAGATTTCACCGCTCTTGTGTAATCAGTTGCGGTTTCTTATCGCTGGTTTCGTAATGATGATGATTTCTCATTCCTCTTTGGAAAGTTTCTTTTCTGTGTAATCTGAACAGCTAAAGCCCCGTTCACATTAATTGGATTTAGGAATCCACCGGGACACCATGAATTCCCCCACCCCTCTCCCTTCTCCTCCCAATGGATATCATAGCAACACCAGCGATCCATGAGAATAACCTAGTCCAAATTGGTTTAGCACCAACTTGCACAATGTTGTGGGGGGGATGGAGCACCCCGAACTGGGTGATTCTGCCCCTTTGTGGGTCTCTAGAATTGCTCTGGTGGGGTGTAGGCCCAGTCAATGCAGAAACCTTTGAATACTCCTGAGCGGTTTTCCCTGTAGCTCTCTATGGCCTCACTTCAGTATCTTGACGGATCCTATGAATATGGAGCTCGAATGTGATGTGAATGGGGCCTTACATGTAAAGCGCTGGGAGGGGGGGGCCGTGGGCTCCTATATACGGGATGGCGTGGGTGGGGGGGGGGCATGGGCTCCTATATGCGGGGCGGCGCTGGGGGGGGCTCCTATATACGGGATGGCGCTGGGGGGGGGGCTCCTATATATGGGACGGTGCTGGGGGAGGGGGAGGGGGGTCATGGGCTCCTATATGCAGGATGGCGATGGGGGCCCGTGGATTCCTATATGCGGGACGGCGCTGGGGGGGGGGGGGGGGCCGTGGGTTCCTATATGCGGGACAGCACTGTGGGGGGGCCCGTGGGCTCCTATATGCGGGACGGCGCGGGGGGGGGTGGGCTCCTATATGCGGGACGGCACTGTGGGGGGGTGGGCTCCTATATGCAGGACGGAGCTGAAATTATTCGTATATTAGAACCTGGATTTCACCGGATATTCTTGTGGTTTTTGTATTGAGCCCCATTCACACTGAATATTAAGCAGGATCCTCCGGTCGCGTACTCCGCTGTGAGCATCTCCCCTGCACGCACCGCAGCCGTCCAGTATCTGTAGGGATGTGATCCTGTCCCTGGATCCGGTTACTGCAGCTTCACGCACGCTTCACCCTCTGCTTCTTGTACAGATGAGTTTGCCCTTTCCTGTCCGTCTGAGGTCGGGCGTGGGGTGAACGCTTTATAACCTGAGGGTTTATGCCGACATTTCCCTTATTTTATGAAGTGCAGGATTCTGGAAATGGATGATTTCAGGCTCTAAAACTGCAACGTTTCCAGAACTGGGGGCAGGTGGAGGTAGGATTTGACCTGGGCTGGAGCTAGAGGTCCCCAATGGCCGCTGATGCAAAGTGTAGACACAGCGCCGGGGCCCAAACCTGAACCTACATGATCCAACAGCCCAGAGCCCCCTGTAGCAGCTGGGAGTCCAGGAGCGCGGCACAGTGCGGGGGCTGTGGGGCTCGTCCCTGGTGACTGCAGGAGCTTCAGAGGCCATTGGATCGACGGATCTTTGACTTAGGGTCCATCTCGTGTGCTTTGGATGGGTCTGCACTATGATCAGCATCAATACGGTGACTCTGGGGCAGCTCGGAGCCGCGGCGTTGTCAAAAGGAGGGGAGCACCAGGTCTAGTACCAACTGCGTTGTTAAAGGGGTTTTGCCGCGATCCCATTTCATACCTCCTGTATCCAGCTCTCCAGCTCTGTGTGCTCAGAAGGGGGCGTGTGTGATTTGTCTGAATTACATATCAGGTGGCCCAGCAGGATGACATCACCAGGCCTTTCCTCTCTGTAGTCAAAGAAAGGTCTGTTTATATAAAGCATTGTGAGTAGCTGAGAGGTAAAGTTTTTGCCTCCAGGCACAAGGGTCCTAGGTTCAAATCCCTGCAGGAACCAAACCTGTGGATTTAATTTCTCTTTATCAATGCACAGACCTGATTGAGGTTTGTTTATTCTTATTTATTTACGCTGTTTGACTAATTACTAAGGAGCACAGAGGACGGGAGTAGAATGACAGCACCTGGGGTTTGAACACTCAGTAGCTGCCTGAGAGGAGAGGTGATGTCTGAGCATGTGCGACCAGGACTGAGGCGCTCTCAGCCCTGGTCGTATCCCCTGGAGACGAGCTGTAAACAATGGATCACTAAAGGAGCAGCTATAACAAAAGCGGTGCTGAATTTTTAATAATAATGAATGGTGAAAATGTTTATTTCATTTGCAAGCTTCCCACGTCAATTTTACTTCGTGGCAAAACCCCTTTAACGTTCCACATGCACACATCGTTTGGGGATCACACTCCCTCCTCCCTTTGGAAACAGGGACTCTGAGTCAGTTCACACCTGGCAGCAGGGCCTCTTTTTCTATCGGGTGCACTAGGCAGTTTATTGGGGACCCAACAGGCATAGCGGGCCCAGATGGTGACACTGTCCTGGGAATCTAGCATATATACCCTCGGTTGGTGCTGCTTATTTAACTGTTTGTATGTTTTTAGGACCATGGTGGGGCAGGAAGCCATTGGCTCCCTGTCGTGGATTAGTTTTGCAGGTCGTCCTCATATAGATGGCGTGATGAGACAGGGGTGCTTTAGGGTTGGTTAAAGGTATCGTTTGGTGTGATGTTTGGGCACGGCCGGTGTTGGGCTTCTGTGCTATGTCCTGTTCTTGGGTGTGGCCCTCTGCACTGCTCTGCTCAGGGCCCATAATGCTGTTAAGCAGGCCCTGGCTGGCAGATTTGCTGCAAACATCCCTGTGACTCGTGTCTGAGGGCTGTTTGCAGAAGTCCTTGCACCTGCTGAGAGGAACAGATGTCTGAGCAGCAGAAGTGTCTGTGATTAATCTGCCATGTGTGACGACCAGAGCGGCTGCCTGTGTGTATAACCGATGTGTATAGTGGAGAGAGCAGTGCGCTCAATCCTGCTGACAAAACAAAGTTGTTGGGTTTTTTTTGGTTTTTTTTAGAGGGGTCGTCCATGTTTATTTTTTTTTAAATACATTAATCTGTTTCTGCAATAGTAAAAGTCAAACCTGTCCTCTCTATTCCAGCGGCCACCGTCCCCTTGCATCTTGTGCTTATGCCCCTTTAATGCTCCTGTAGCCCTTCTAGTAAGTGTCCAGTCGGGACCCTTTATGTAAGGTGCCCAGACCCCTCTGTGTTGAACGCCTCCCAGGACCCTCCTCTCTTACTGAGCAGTTTTCCAGATTGGAGGCTATTAAAGGGGATTTATCGCTTCATCAGTTCGGCTGTTTTCTTGAAGCTTGATTCTCTCAGTTCCTAAAATCCAGGGGCATTTCTTCCCCCCCCCCCCCCAAGCTGGGTGTTTCTTCACTGTTCATGCTCGCTCCCGAGTCAGTGTGCTCCCCCCCCCCCTCTCTGAGTCCATATGTCACTGTGTCGTTCCTCTCCATATGCAGTCTTATTTTGTAAGAGCTGTTTACATACCACAGCCCTGCATTCAGTCTAGACAGCGTTCTATGAACTCCGAGCACTGATCTCTTCCTCTCTCACAGCTGGAGGTTTGTTACAGTTGAATCCAGTCTTCTATGAACTCATCCAGAGCACAGATCAGTCTCCCTTCTATGCAGGAGCATGAGGCACAATTCTGCTGTTTTCTGAGTGTAGAAGCAGCTGCAAGTGTCACTGAGAAGCTGGTGGCTGTGCAGAGTGAAACGTTGCCAGCCCCTTACACGCAGGAGCATTAGGCACTGAGGCAAAATTCTGCTGTTTTCTGATTGTAGAAGCAGCGTCAGTGTCAATGAGGAGCTGGTGGCTGTACAGTGTACTGTTGCCAGCCCCTTATTCTGAGAGAGAGAGGCAGGAATGCGCGCTCCCGTGAATACGACCGGGGGCCAGACAGAATGTAAATTAGTAGAGCCGTCAGCCAATGACATGAAAGGAGTTGGAATCCGACCGGCACTGGGGAACAGCGTTTACACAAAACGGAGATAAGGCAGACTGTGAAAACAAGACAGCTCTGCTAATGGCATCCAATTGCAAAGTTGCTTGTTTTCACTGTCCCCTTATTCGGAAGACCATTTAATGTAATGATACAACCCCTTTAAGGCTTAGTTGGAGCTTCTGTTTGGAATCACAGAGGAGGAAAACGGAAACAAAACGATCTGTTTCACAAAGGAAATCAGTGGCGCCTGATGGACCTTATTGCTGACAGTGGGTCCATCGGGTTTCTGCCCTGGTGACAATTTGGATGGAAAAAATAGCACAACTTGCTCCACTACTTTTTCCATCAGTCACGACGGAACATGTGACGGAGGTTCTGATACAAAACCTCCAACACGGACACGACCCAAGCCTAACGGTTCCCAATTGTGCCAAAATGCAAATAAAAAGCCCAATTTCCCACCATTTAAGAACTAAATTTATTAGGAAGGACTAAAATGATCTTCTGGTCAGAACCAAGATCCAATCTGTGTAAGGCTAGGGCTGCATGCGAGTGTTACAATGCACAGTTTCACAGCGCCAGGCTGCGGGTGGGTTCAGCTGCCCCTTAACATTGACCGGTACCAGAATTCTGTTCAATATGCCGGCGGTTTAGAAATCCGACCATAGAAAATTAGAGCTGTGTGGGCTACAGCTCGGCTTTTCTATTTTAAGGGGTTGTCTCGCTACAAAGATTCGCTTTCAACATGTATGGAAGACGGTTTCCAAATATATTGCTTTGTTCATCTTTTTTTTTTTGTTAAGGAGCTACAAATGATTTTATCACCTTCTGTGCTCTCTCTCTGGTTCTCCAAGTGACCGACCGATGTATTTCTCCCCCCTGCTGTTTGTTCTATATGATAGCAGGGAGTGATGTCATCACACAGGTCCCAGGCCTCAGTGTGAGAGCTTGTTTGTTATCTGATCTTTCAGACAAAAGACAGTAATTACTGCTGTTTACTTAAACTCAGAAGCTTCCCTGGTCCTGACAGCATGATATTTAATCTAATTACCAGAGGTCTGAATACACGTAGCTCATATGCTAATTACAGACAGCTTGACCAGGAAGTGACAGAGCAAAGCAGCATTATGTCATTCATGCATCCTATGAAGCTTTGAGATGAGATAACCCCTTTAAGTCTATGGACACTGGTTACTGTTGGGATTTTTACAGATTCTAAATGCTAAATCCGCTTAAACATCCAACGAAAAACCAGCACTGGGTCTACACGCCCTTAGGCCTCGTCTACACAGCACTGGTGGCGGGTTGGATTTCTAAGCGGATTCAGTATTTTAGAATCTGCAAAAAGCTGACACTAAATCAGCCCCATAGACTTCAATAGAAAATCCGAGCTGTAATCTCCACAGCTCGGATTTTCTATTGTTGGATTTCTAAACGGCCGCTTTATCGAACATCCTCTATGCTCTGCTCTATTACCGTGGTTTCTAGTGCAGCTCAATGGGAAAACCAGCTGCAAAATCCACGGTACCGTAGCTGTAAAATACCGACGGATTTCGGCGACATTTTACAATGGCCGTGTAGACATCGTCCTAATAGGTTTCTTGCTCTATAACACACAGGATACTTGTCAGGGGGGCGAGATTGCTTTCAGTTTTAGTAGCGATCGTACCTCGTGTCCTCTATAGGATGTGGCTGCAGCTACATTGCTGGTTACAACTTTATAACCGAGTTGCAACATTGTTGCTCAATGAGACGTTCTGTCAGATACATTGCTACAATCCTTATAATCAGACAATTACACAGATACGATCTATGGTTAAGACCACAATCTCTTTAGTCCTCATTCATAAAAGTTGTGTATATTCTCCTCTATAGTGGGAGGCTCGGCTTTTTATTTGCTTTTTGACAAAATTTGTAACAGGCCGTCCCCAGGTTCCATACAGGACGGGGACAGCAGGTTTGTATGCAAGTCGAAGAAGATATATTTATCCACTGTAACTACAGCACAAAAGGTTTTTTTTTTTTTTTATTTTAGTTTTGGATAGTGCAGGGAAGGGTTTTTACATTTGTTTTGCTGTCTCTGCCCCTATTAAGAAGATTTCATCTCATATGCTGCGGCCTATGGGCACTTAGGCTATGTTCACACGGCTGATTCACGCCGTAATTGCAGGATGGATTTCGCACGCAATTACGGCGTGTGTACAGGGGCGGGGCGGGGGGGGCCGGCCGCTCGACGCCCCCATAGACTTTCATTAGCCACGGCGCGTATCCCGCTGGGATAATGTGCATGTCACTTTCTCCCCGCTCGCCGTATTTCGCGAGCCGGGAGAGGAGACGGAATCCATAGTTCTCTATGAGAAATGTGGATTGCCGTAATGACTGGGACGTATCTCTCCCCGTATTTGCTGTGGAACAACAAGTGCCAGCATGCCCCATAAGTCTGCGTTTGTAACTAGGGGACAGATGTAAGTCGTAATGTTGTAAGTCGGGGACAGCCTGTATTAGTAGGTTTATTTTCCTACCACTTGTAGGGGTTTTCAGTTGTGTCTGATTGGCTGCTAGAGCTGTCACTCACTGTTGGGGCGGGTGTCTGAAAAAAAGAAAGAGGAAAAAAAATACTAGACCATAAAATGGAAGGAACTGTCAGGATCGGGGGAGGAGCCTGAGGATATGGGGAGGGGTCACAGATGGTGGAGTCTTGACCAGGATGGATGGTGACCTCAATGCTGAGCTTTATGTGAGGCTCCTACAAGATGAGTTACTTCATACACTCGAGGACTATGGGGACGACATAGTGTCCAGCAGGACAACGACCTGGAGCAGACGTCAAGGTTGGAGAAGGAAGGGTTCAATGACAATGAGGTAGAGTCGCTGGATCGGCCCCACAGTCCCCGGACCTCAACCCAATCCAACACTTGTGGGGAGAGGGGAAGACAAAGCTGGATTCACACCCAAGTCCAGTCTGTAGCAACATTGGGAACGTGGAGAAGGGACCAGGGAGCAGATTTCGGGGGAGACCTGCTTGATCCAGAGTCCAGAAGGATTCAGGCAGAGCTGAAAACCAAAGGGGGATTCACCAAATACTAATACTAGAAGCAAAACAGTAACAATGCAGTTACAGGAAAGAATCTGCAGCACTGAGCAGATGCTAAATCCTTGCAAGTCACATTTATGTATAAGTTGGGTAAGGGCGTGTCCCCACGGCACAGAGCAAATACTGGTTGGATTATCTGACCGGCACTCGCTCTGTTTTGCGGCCGTTCACACGGCCGCGGAGGGCGGCCTTTCTCCGCTGTTTGTGGAGAAAAGCCCCCCCACCCCCTCTCGCGATGAGATGATCATTGTCCACCCGAAAACCGGGCGGAAGAATGAACATGTTCAATGTTTTTCGGACCGCGGGTGGAAAATCTGTGCAGGGGTGACTGCTGTACGGGTTTTCCATAGAGGTCCATTAAAAAGTTTAACAGACGGTTTACAAAACCGAAAACCGTCTGTAAAACCGTCCAGAAACCCTAAGATGATTGTCTGTAAAATGATGGGAATCTCACGGTCACAGCCGTAGTGGATGGTAAGATATGGAGCCTGAAATCCAAAAGTTTAAATCATTGTTACCCTTTTGCTTGTCGGTGTATGTTCAGGTTGTGGATGGGATGATCTGAATTACATTTCTGGGACAGCCCTGAACATCCGTACACCCCCACCCACCCCCTCCCGGCCAGGCAGCGCCGGGTATATATTTTAGGACACTCCGCTCCAGTCTTTTTCTTATTCCAGACGGCCCATGAAAGTGTCTTTCGTAAGATTTATCCACTTGGCCTGTGGTGACGTTTGCTGTTCATCGCTCGGCTGCCGACTCTTAAAGGAACATTATCATTTAAAAAATGTTTTTCACATATTCATGATCAATATGTGACTATAACATGGATTTTTTTTCTTTTTATTTGGGGGTTGGTTTGTTTTATATAGTTTTTTTTAGAGTTCCCCTCTGGACATGACTTCCTGACTTGTCACTCTGACTTCCCCTCCGTGAGCTCAGATAGTGGCAGTCAGGATTTCTTGATGGTTCTCAGGTTGACTATGGCCTGAGAGGTGTAATTGTTATCAGCAGGACCTGAGCGGTATGAAGGAAACCTTCCCAGTGCAGGAAAAGATGAGCGCATTATCCTTCACATATTGCTCCTGTCATTGCCCTGGTAGTTTAGGCTAATCTTTTTTTTCAGCCTGTCCAGAAAACGATAGAGTGATAATCTTGTCATTACGTACTATTTGTAATGAGACTAAATGCAGATCAGCTCTTATCATAGTAACAACAGTAAAGTGAGCGAATTTTATACTTCATGTATTGCTCCTGTCTTTACCCTGTTGGCCTTATCTTTATCTCATCCTGTCCAGAGAACAAAATAGCGATCATTCTGTCATTATTTACTATTTGTAATGAGACTACTATGCAGATCATCTCTTCTCCCCACAGCATGAGTAGAGCAAGACGAGTCCACTCTGCTGATCCTATCCTTGCATGTATTGCTCTTATCATTGCCCTGTTGGCCTTATCTTTATCTCATATCATGTGGTGCATAAATCCTCTGTGTGTATGTGAAGGGTGCACAACATGTTTGGGATAATTGCCACTCCCAGCCTCTTCACAGCCATCAGTGCATGATGGGAGTTGCAGAAGCCCAAAGGAATCACTGTAGCTGAGCTGAACAAGCCAAGCTCCAGGAGATTTACTTACCTGGTCCTGTCCAAACATTGGAGAGGGGACAAACAGCCGGGAAGGTTACTTTGTGCAGCAGCAGGGTACGCCGCAGGTGGAGCAGCGTCTGTGCCGCTCATGTGGCCTGAGCCCTGGGGGCCTGTTTACACCAGGATTTGGAAGTGACAACAATGCTGGGTCAATGCAAAATGTATGAACATCTCCTGCTGCAAACAACCTGCGCAGGAGAGGGGGAAGTGATCCCGGTGTTACAGGAGACGGGGATTGGTGTCCTGCAGTAATCAAATAAAACACGAATCTGTACAGGAGCGAAAACCTCCAAATAATAGAGATCAAAAAATACCTCCATACAAGTATCTGTATATCAGAAGTATCACTGCCACATACTGACTGCATCATATCACCAGCGGGAGCTAGAGCCACAGCCCCATGCTGAAACTGAATAATACCGCCACATAGCAAATAACAACAACATACAAAGACTGTATAATAACGCCATACAGCAAGTGATAAAGTAATCAGGACAATAGAGGATAATGTGTTATTACAAAGTGATCTGGATAAGTTGGAGGCCGGGGCAGAGAAATGGCAGATGAGGTTTAATACAGATAAATGCAAGGTTCTGCACATGGGGAGGAAAACTCCAATCCATGATTACATGTTAAATGGAAAAAACCCTTGGGAAAGTGACTGGGAGGACTTGGGAATCCTGGGGGGACAGTAAACTTAACTGTAGCAGCCAGTGTCAGCCAGCAGCTGCCAAAGGGAAAAATTTGGATCATGGGGTGCATTAAAAAGGGGGCAAAGAGACAAAAAAGGGAAACATTATTCTCCCATTATACAAGTCACTGGTCAGACCACAGAGGGGAGACTGGGGACAGTTTTGGGCACCAGTGAAAGGGAAAAAGACATTGTAGAGCTTGAACAGGTTCAAAGGTGACAACAAAAGTAATAAAAGGACTTTGTGGACTACAATACGCAGAAAGATGTGCAAGGTTAGGGTGATTTACAGAATAGACGGAGGAACATAGTTTGTATAAATGTATAAAAGGTCATTATAGAGATCTCTCCTGGGATCTATTTATACCCAAGACTGTATCTAGAACAAGGGGGCATCCTCTACGTCTTGAGGAACGAAAGTTTTTACATAAAGATAGAAAGGAATTCTTTACTGTAAGAGCAGTGAGACTGTGGAGCTCTCTGCCAGAGGAAATTGTCATGGGGAATTTAGAAAAGGATCTGGATACATTTCTAGATGGTCCCGCTCCGCCTCGTCTGCCCAATGTGTAATTGTATCAGCGCTACCGTTACTATCAGATCAGAAACAAAGGGCCCAAAACCAAACACCAGAACCCCCGGATTAGGGGCAGAAGTTCTCCACAGTTCCTGCCTTCAGATCTTCTCTGGTCATGTGCTGGTGGCGGAGACTATGAAGCAGCTTTATACTGTGACGTGGGGGGGCGGCTTTTACTCTTGCAAAGAGATGCAAAACCGAAATCAGTGACAGAAGGTGAGGGCGGCACCAACTGGGTCTACAATGTCATTCTGTGCAGTCCGGTTACAGAGGGGCCTGGGACCTCATTGTACAGACTCGGGTGGCACAGAAATTCCACTCGTGGGTAGTCGGTGCGCGAGTGCTTGTTCATCAGTATTTTGCACTTGACCAATCTCCTGTGTCTGGTTCTGCAGCTCTTCTGCATGTTAGTGTGAACTGGTTCTTATTCAATGTGCAGTTATGTACTAAGCAATTGCTTTCTTCATGGATAGTAAATGAGCAAGTGCTTGTTTATCAGTATTTTGTACTTGACCAATCTCCCGTTTATGGGACTGCAGCTTCTCTGCATACTGGTGTGAACTGGTTCTTATTCAATGTGCAGTTATGTACTAATCAATCACTCCCTCATGGATAGTCGGTGTGCAAGTGACTTTTTCCATCAGTAGCTCCCCCCCTATGTGTCCTCTTACGTGTAGCACTGTGGCTTTTATTGCCCCTTATCTGTGATCTTCCATAAATATCATGGTGAGTACAGGAACACCAGGGCCGTGCGGCTGAGACCTTTACGATATGGGAGGGGGGACAATGTAAATTATAGCAGCTCTATTTTAGGCAACTGCTGCAAAACTACCAGGGCCTGTTCAGACTCAGCAGTTTCCACCCGGAGCTCCCGTCTATTCACTGCCCATATGACTTGTACTACAGATTTCATCCCCGGCATCGAAAGTCCAGGAGATTCTTGCACAAGATGCTTCTATGTCGGCTATGTATAAACAATTAAGCAATTCCCTCAAGTCTGGTCCCAGCCTCACGGCCTGAAATCCCAAGAGCGACCTTCTATAAGAGGGGGGCAGCTTGGAGAGACAGCCACACCTGCCCACAGCTCCCTCCAGAGAGATGATGGGAGATGCAAAATACCTGCGCCGGCCCCATCACCCTGTGCTGTATACAGAGGAGCCCGGGGGATTTATTATTATATACAGCGCTCCAGCAAATAATAGGGGGTGACGACTGTATGAGGAGATCAGAACTGCGGAAAACTGGTAACGGGTTCAATGTGTCCTACATCACACAAAATACAGCACATCCTAAACCAGACACAGCAGCTCCTTCCATAGAACATCAGGAGGAGCTGCTGGAGGCTGGAAATCACCGTCTATGATGAGGACAAAAGCTTCTGGGGTCATGGACTTTATACACAATGGACCAGAAAGTGGGGCCCTCACCTGGTGCCAAAGGAGCTGCTTATCCTGGACCATGTAAGAGCAGTACAGGACATGTAGTACCGCACTGTACTGTAGAGAGGCGCTATATACCGCCAATCACTGCATGCACCTCACTAATACATGTAAGAGCAGTACAGGACATGTAGTACCGCACTATACTGTAGAGAAGCGCTATAGACCTCCAATCACTGCATGCACCTCACTAATACATGTAAGAGCAGTACAGGACATGTAGTACTGCACTGTACTGTATAGAGCTGCTATAGTCCTCTAATCACTGCATTGTCCTCACTAATACATGTAAGAGCAGTACAGGACATGTAGTACCGCACTGTACTGTAGAGAGGCGCTATAGACCACCAATCACGGCATGCACCTCACTAATACATGTAAGAGCAGTACAGGACATGGAGTACTGCACTGTACTGTAGAGAGGCGCTATAGACCACCGCCACTGCATGCACCTCACTAATACAAGTAAGAGCAGTACAGGACATGTAGTACTGCACTGTACTGTAGGGAGGTGCTATAGACCGACAATCATTGAATGTACCTCAATAATACATGTAAGAGCAGTACAGGACATGTAGTACCGCCACTGTACGTAGGAGGCCTAGACCACAAAATTTTAC